>JAFFST010050971.1:89487-102183 GCA_022414735.1 Noturus placidus | reverse complement strand
AAAAAGGGGGGGGGGGGGGGGGGGTGTAAAAATAACTGGGCACAAAAGAATTACATCTCACATGTAGATTCTGGAAAAAAAAAAAAGAAAAAGGACTACATGGATTCAAATTATATGAGGTTAAAAAAAAAAATACACGGCACTTATTTGAATATACCATACATATTCCTGACAGGTAATCTATTCCTAATGTTGCTGAGCAGAGCCTAAGGGGCACTGAGTATTGCTGCTTTAAGTACCAGGGACTCCACACTCAGCAGCTGCTTTCTGTTCGTGCGCCAAGGCACACTTAATGACGCTAAATTAATTTCAGTATTAATATATTGCTCCCTGCCCACAGTTAAACCTTGTTACGATGTTATGTTAAGTGTGCAAAGTGACACAGATGAATACCCTGATACCAACAAAGCTGAATAGCTTCGATTTGTTATTGCTTTCGTTGGTATTTGGATATTACGGGACTAGCCATGGAGATATGCTTGGTGCAGCAGTTAGCTTTCACAAATAAGCCAACAACGAAGTGTGTTATATCTGATGGGATTTCAAATTATTCACGAATATAATGTTTGACTGCAAAATTTTTGTGCGTGGGATTAGAAATACTAGAAAATGTAATCTAGGTCAACCACTGGTCATGTGTGTGTGTGTGTGTGTGTGTGTGGCTGTGCAGTTGTGTATGCATGATATGGGACGTGCGGTTACGCAGCCAGGCTCTGTGCACTCTATCAGTAATGCCCCCACTTCATAATATTCTCATGCATCAAAATTTCAAAGTGTATTGTGTACACAGAGTTCCTGGGCCACTTGATAAATTTCGCCCTCATGAATCCGCTGGTGGCCGCAAACGTGGCAAAGGTAATAAATTGCCATAATCAAACCTAATTTCTAAGAAATACCTGTGGGAGCGACAAACAAAGAGGCATGTCTTGTAAGCGGCATGAAAAATAGCGGGGACAGCGAGGTTTATTATAATCAACTTGGCATTGAATTACAAAATTAAAATGAGGTGGCCCTTGATATTCTGGCTTAGCAATTCGCGGGATCTTCTAAGTAATATTCGTTTGCATTTCATAAGGAAAGCATCAAAGGCACAGGATGGGGGAATGAAGGAGATTTATCACAAAGGACTGAGATGCTTAGAGAAAAAAAAAAACATTTGGGTACAGCTTGCAGTAAACTTGTAGCGGGGAAAAAAGGGAAAACGATTGATTGGCTTGGTGCATTCATTACACAAACTAGTTTGTATGTGGGTGTGGGGAGAGATGCTGCTGTTTAGTTATACCGTGCTTAACAACTTTTTCATGAAATACAAAAATAGAAAAAATAAAATCCCACACTAACATGCAAACCACCTACATGAAACCACTGAACATGGTTTTAAAAGCTCAGGAGCGTGTCTACAGGACCAGTAGAGAAACAGACAGAGGGTAATACAGTGAATTAGAAATATAAGGAAGTAGAAAGTGTGTGTGTGTGTGTGTGTGTGTGTGAGTGAGAGAGAGAGAGAGAGAGAGAGAGAGAGAGAGAGAGAGAGAGGGAAGGAGAGAGACTGAGAAGGCACAGTGATACTTGATACCTACCGATTACATTGGTCTTACACTGGCATTGCCCTGAGTCCTGGTGACAGGTAATATGTGGCCACAGGGTCCCAGCGGCGTTGCAGTTACAGTCGAGGCAGCCGTCGGCTAGCGATGCCTGCAGCTTGTAGAAGCCTTGCTGGCACTCATTGCACTGTCGACCAGACACGCGTCGCTTGCACTTACACTGGCCTCCCATCTGTAGAGGAAGGGCACAGTGTCCCAATTAGGATACTTCAGCAGCTGAGTGTGTGTGCATGTCACGGATGGCTACCTCAACCCCCAAACCTCTATCCCAGTCCCACTGGGAGACGTTCTTATCTCTATTAATTTAATTAATTTATCAATTTGCATAGCGCTTTTTACAATGGTACATTGTCTCAAAGCAGCTTTACAGAAATATCATTACAGTGATACAAGTGATACATTACACTATTACAGTGGTAAGGAAAGGGAGGGAAAGACTGGGGAGACTAATATCATATCAGGACATGTGATGAAGACCAGAAGTCAGCTAGGAGCCATGACCATCTTACACTTTGGTCATTGCAACATGCTTGACTTCCTAAAGTCGTATACATCTCAAAAACGTTGGCGCTTGCAGTCATAATGATCAACAATGTTAGTGATGAGTTCGATCGAACACTGCTTTAAGCGCCAGAAGATATCAAATTTACTTATTATAAAAGGAATCACTCCATGTCTGATTTATTACCCATATGCTAACCACAGACAGTGCTGCCCCCCCCATGACAGACTTGAAACCCTCCCAGCTCCTCGCAGCAATGGCACAGTCCAACAAATGAAGCCATCAAGAGAGTAAGGAAATAATCATTCCCAGAATTTAAATAAGGTAACAATTCCAAAACGGGTCTGACCCATCTATTGATTTCAAATTTGTCATCCAGTATATCTATTGACATGGATCCTCCCTAGGCCGGCGCAAAAAAAGCCTTTCATGATGCTTGGGAAGGCAGGAGCAAAGGGGGGATTCTCCAGAGAGAAGAGCCTCCTAATGACACTTTTAAATACTCATAGCAATCCCTTTCCGATCGCAACAATGATGAATGCTGCGCTGAATGCTAAAATCATCAGCAAATATATTGACGCAAGCATCCCCAGTGAGGAATGGGCCTGTACCTTTATATCAATGTGTAATTTTGTAGTCTATCAACAAGTAGAGGATTAAAACGCTCTTTATCTGAGATCTATGGTTGCTGTTGCACAGCAGTTTACTGCGATTGTTGAGATGGTCTAATGTATAACAACAACACTGAGGCTGGGATTTTTAAAAAGCTAATAATCTATATGAATGTACTTAATCAGATAAAAGCTTACCTGGTCACACTCCAGACTGCCATTGACTGTACCACTGTTATTACATTCACAGGGTTTACACGCATCCTCGGCCCATAGCGATGCTCCGACTTCTCTGTAGAACAAGCTCCGGCACCGCTCACAGCGCCTCCCTTTTAATTAGAAACACGTATAGGCGAGAAAGAGTGTGCTTGAGGCAACCTTTTGTCCAAGATCAACACGTCTAATTCCCAACATAGGCCAGACTGAAATTTTCAGGTGATTAAATTAAATACATAATTTTTTTATGTGCGTTGTGATTTTATTTATTAAAACGCCCAGTGACTGTGCAAGAACTCTGAATAAATACAAGTACAAATATGAATAAAGGAAGTGATTTGGTTGGATTTCATATATATAAAGATAAACCCTAAGACTAGCCTAAAATGAATGGATTTGCAAATGTAAGACCACATAAAAAAACAACAACAAAAAAAAAACAATCATAAACTTCCAATCATTTACTGTTCACATACTTCAATACATTTAAGTGTGAACATTTTTTTTATTCTCACAATTGTGACTAGCTTTAAATGAAAAAAACTTCAGATGGATCATTTGCATCAATGCGAACTAGCTCCTAACAACATGTGTGCTGTGGCTGTGGCTCAGTCGGTAGAGCGGGTTGTCCACTAATCGTAGGGTTGGTGGTTCGAATCCCGGCCCGGGTGATCCCATGCCGAAGTGTCCTTGGGCAAGACACTGAATGGCAAGCTAGCACCTTGCATGGAAGCTCTGCTACCATTGGTGTGTGAGTGTGCTAAATGAATAAATGTGATGTATGCATAATTAACGCTAACAGTACCACAGAAAAGCATTTACTTAGTTTTTATATAATGAAAAAAAAAAAGCACTGTGTTATTAGTAACACAATTACCATACACAATCATACACACTCATGCCAATCAAAATAATGCACATACAGGTCAAGTGCTTCAGTTAATGTTCACACCAAACATCCGAATGGGGGGAAAAATATGACTTCAGGGAGTTTGACCATGGTATGGTTGTTGGTGCCAGGCGCACTAGATTGAGTAGTTCAGAAACTGCTGATCTCCTCGGATTTTCACTAGAGAACAGGTGCTTGTTCATTTGTAAGTCGCTTTGGATAAAAGCGTCTGCTAAGTGAATAAATGTAAATGTAAATGTAAACAATTGGAAATGAGAATGACCAGACTGGTTTGAGCTGCCAGGAAGTCTACTGTAACTCAAAAAAGCACTCTTTAAAACTGTGGTGAGCAGAAAAGCATCTCAGAATGTGCAATGTGTTGAACACTGAGCTGGATGACACAAGATTGGCTGATTGGATAATAATATGAATGAGAAGAGGTGCAGATGTTTTCATTTTAAAGTGGCCAATGAGTGTATATCGTGACGTTGTTACCTGTGGTGTTATGAGTGCAGTTATCGCACACTCCACCTCCACCACGGAAGTGCTCCTGAGGGTGAGGGTCCATGCTGGCATCGTAGTGGCAGGAAGCTGCATGTCCGTGACACTGGCAGGGTCGGCAGTTGTACGCCTGTACCTGATTCCCATCTCGGAACGGCTTGTCGTTGAAGAGCAGGGTGCAATGTTCACACTGTCCAGAGAGACATAAATCAGATCGTTATACAAACAACCCACTGAACAAATTTACTAAAGACGACTGTCAATAGCACACTATACTGTACTATATGTATATAACATATCACGCTAACGTGAATTAACGAGAAAAATAAATCAGTTATCACCGTTACTACAAGTCACAGTGGACAAAAGTGAATAAAGCTGATTTAAAAAAACATTGTTCACTGATGATGGCTCAGACAGTGGTGAATGCTCTTAATGTCAGGCTGTTGTTAGAACACCCAGAAAACCCAGGGGGATTGCTAATTCACAGACCACCTGCTTCTACAGCCTTTTATACACACCACGAACCTGACAAGTGGGCATATACCCCTGGGATCTAGGTATTTATACCACACACAGTGTTTAAGAGCTTAAGGAAATATCAGTGCTGTTATGTAGACCATGCTGGTACTTTTGGAAAAGCCTGTGTTGTGTTTACAACTGTTTGATATTCATGAGAGCAGAGTATTTGGGTGATTTTTTTTTTTTAAGAAAAGATCAAGAGGTTAAACATTAAAGACTAATTTTCACAGCTTTCTTTGTTCATATTTACCAAGGGTGCCAATATTAGGGCGGCTGTGGCTCAGTCGGTAGAGCAGTTTGTCCACTAATCCACTAATTGTGGGGTTGGTGGTTCGAATCCCGGCCCGGGTGATCCCATGCCGAAGTGTCCTTGGGCAAGACACTGAACCCTAAGTCGCCCCCGATGGCAAGCTAGCACCTTGCATGCAGCTCTGCTACCATTGGTGTGTGTGTGTGTGTGTGCTCTCATTTGTAAGTCGCTTTGGATAAAAGCGTCTGCCAAGTGAATAAATGTAAATATTAGTGGAGGGCAGGGTATATGGGGTGGCATGGTGATGCAAAGAATAGTGTTACCACTTCACAGTTTCTATGCATGGGTTTGTTCTGGGTTTTCTGGTGTCCTCCTAACTCCCCAAAACTGCCAGTAGGTTGGTCAGTGATTCTGAATCGCCTATACTTGTGAATGAGTGTGCTCTGTGTACTACTTTAGGCTTTTCTGTACTTTTCGGTCAGGCATGTGCGACTGTCAGGATCTTAAAATTTAAAATTCTAAGCACATTTTCACTCTAAGCTCACTGGTTCAATCAGTGAGCGAAATAAACTGTTCTTCACAGAATTACAAGCAGATCGAAGTAGTGTTGTCTTGCTGAACAAACAACTTTATGATTCAGTTTAATCCGATGCCCAAGAAAGTTGCAAGTATCAACTGTTGACATGTTAAATTGGGCATATTTAGGATCAAAGCCCCAAGGGTTTGAAACCTCACACAAATATCAGAAATGGTGGTCATCAGGTTCCACCAAAAGCTTGGATCTGGGCTCAATAGCACTCCCAGCAACATTTTTAAAAATAATCTTGGGCCTCCAGTTTCACCATTATGCATTCAATTTGGTAGAAATACGGCTCATCTTAAGATAAACTAATTTCACAAACATGTCCATTATCCCCACCCTGCATGATCTGGGATTTACTTTCTTTTCTTTTTTGTATCAAACTTTTAAATACTCCTTCTACGGTATTCATCAGATTGAATCAAATTTGTTCATCGGATGTCAAGATGTCCATGATGCTAAATTGCAAAGGAATTTTTGATATCTTAAATGGTGTTGCCATGGTTAGGCAATCAATTAAGATCTTATGCCGCACAAAAAAGGGCGGCTGTGGCTCAGTCGGTAGAGCGGGTTGTCCACTAATCGTAGGGTTGGTGGTTCGAATCCCGGCCCGGGTGATCCCATGCCGAAGTGTCCTTGGGCAAGACACTGAACCCTAAGTTGCCCCCGATGGCAAGCTAGCGCCTTGCATGCAGCTCTGCTACCATTGGTGTGTGAGTGTGCACTTGTAAGTCGCTTTGGATAAAAGCGTCTGCTAAATGAATAAATGTAAATGTAAATGTAAAATGAAATGAAATTCCACTATCCATCATGCAATGTGGTGCAAAGTTCACTGTAAAACTGGATAAGTTAATTTAACTCAAAACATTCGAGGAAACTAATCACCTTAAAATTTTGAAGTTGATAAATCAATTTCTTTAAGACACTTAAATATAACAAAAATTTACCTCACACTTTGAAATTTAAAATGAAATTTTGTTACATTTAAGTGGCTTAAAGAAATTGATATATCAACTTCAAAATTTTAAGGTCATTAGTTTCCTCAAATGTTTTGAGTTAAATGAACTTATCCGGTTTTACAGTGTGTACGTTCAGTGGTGTGTCATAATATGTCCACCTGCCAATACTGGCTCATGAAACAGACACTGCTGCACCCTTGGTGCTTGGGCCCACCAGTCACCGCTTGCTGCTGAATTAATACTTTGAAATCGCCACACAACATTGAGCCTAACTTCAAAAACCTGTATATAAATAACTTTTCTTAGCAATACCAATGGCAACCAAACAGATATTGTCTCAGATATGTAGTTCACTTATTACACATCATCAACAACTCGTTTTGCTGTAAAGAGTGGGATAGATAAAAAGATCAATGAAAGTAGAATAGTGAAATAAAGTCCTTTTTGTGTATTATATCTTAACTGAAGCCTAAATGAAATGATTATCATGGCTTGATAATTCATAACATTAAATTCAAGGGTCATCCATAAAGCTTCATAGTACTGAATTCTTCACTCAGTGCTAATGGTGAGCAGTAAATGGAAAGATTCTGCTTCAGTATTAGTATTATTGTTAGCGTCGAAACGTAAAGTAAATCTCCACAACAGAATGAACCCGTGTTCTCCATTAGATGTGAATGAAGGGCAAGTGAGGATGCTTAGATTGAACTGGAGTGTGTTCTGATTCTTCGTGAAAGGCCTGCATGAACACCATGGCTAATTTCACGCTCCTGCGCTCAACCTTATGCCTGCCTCCAAATGCTCTGCTTTAGCCACTAGAGTGCCATCGCCACTACGTATCAATGTTTTGGATAAGGCCACGGTGTGTGTAGAGCAATGCTGGTGTCTGCATACCAACACACTGACATTTTATACTTCTTTATGTTCCTCTCCTTACCTTTATCTAAAGTTCAGAAGGATAAAGTGAATCGGATCCTATGTCTATGTGTGTAAGCATGCTGAAGAGATACACAGTTGGACTTTAGCTATATGAAAGCATGTGCATGACTCTGGATAAGTTTGGCCATTAAGAGAGATCGCTGATTGTTCTGGCATGTGTCAGGTGACTTCGGCTGCTTTAATGTCACCAAGGAAATTGTGAGGATTGGATCCGAATTCATTACTCCTAGTGCAGCATTCAACGGAAAAGAGAAATTAAATATTCATTATTCATGTCCACTTGATCTAGAGCTGAATATCATATAGACATACAGGCATTCCCATTTACATTTGCTAGCAGATGTACTAAGCATGTGTGGGAATGTCCTATTTTTCACAGTGGTGCTTGAAAGTTGCTTGTAGAATTTTCATTGTATCTGCATAAATATGACCTAAAATATCATCAGATTTTCAAGACAAAGAGAACCCAATTAAACAGATGAGACAAAAATATTATACAATATTATATATCTGTGAATGGCAAAAGTATGTGAACGTCCAAGATTAGCAGTTCATTTGAAGGTAGCATTAGTGTCAGGTGTTTTCAATCAAAGTCTGATAATCAAAACGTTCCACGCTTGTGGAAGTGTATCATGGCACGAACAAAGGAGATTTCTGAGGACCTCAGAAAAAGAGCTGTTGATCCTCATCAGGCTGGAAAAGGTTACAGAGACATCTCTAAAGAGTTTGGACTCCACCGATCCACAGTCAGATAGATTGTGTATAAACGGAGGAAATTTAACACCACTGTTACCGTCCCAGGAGTGGTCGACCAATATTGGATAATTTCCCTCAATAAATAATTGATAATATTTTTGTCTCATTTGTTTAATTGGGTTTTCGTTGATTAATTTTAGGACTTTTTGGTCACTGAAATATAGAAAAGGGTTCACAAACTTTCAAGCACCACTGTAGGTCAGACTTCAATATAGAATATCTCACATGTAATCCACTTCCACATGTAATCCACAGGTATGTGGGCCTTCCATACAAATTTGGAAGGACACAATTTGTTTGCTGTAGCATTACAATTTCCATTCACTGGAACTAAGGGCTCCAAACATGTTCTTGCATGACAGTAACCCTGTGCAAGCTCCATAAAGACAAGGTTGGTGTGAACTCAAATGGTACAACTTTTTTTGAACACCTTTATGATGAACAGGAACACAGACTGCATGCCAGGTGTTTTGCCAGATGTTTTGCCAGTGCCTGACCTCAATAGTAAATGGCACATTTATATAGCGCTTTTATCCAAAGCGCTTTACACTGTGTCTCATTCACCCATTCACACACACACACTCACACACCAATGGTAGCAGAGCTGCCATGCAAGGTGCTAGCTTGCCATCGGGGGCAAATTAGGGTTCAGTGTCTTGCCCAAGGACACTTCGGCATGTGGCGTCATCGGGGCCGGGATTCGAACCACCAACCCTATGATTAGTGGATTAGTGGACAACTCGCTGTACCGACTGAGCCACAGCCGCCCTAATGCTAATGCTCTTGTGTCTGAATGAGAAAAAATGTTCCCAGAACAGTGACGGCAGCAAAGGGGGACCAAGTCCATATTAATACCAAACTGTTGGAATAGACATTATGCACAGGAAGTCACGCCCACTGAGTGACAAAATAGTGGACAGTGTGAATTCTGCAAAAACACAGGAAAAACTATTCTAAAATGGGAAAAAGCTGTTGTGCGATCGATTGTACAACAAGAATTCAGAGCCATTTTTTTTACAGCGTGCCAAACAACCATTCACTCTTTTGTTTACCAAGTCGAGCAGTGTAAGTGTAAGTTATTTTGGCATGTGATTTTCATGTTGTACGGTGATGAATAATTTGCTACATATGTCTATTTAAACACTGCCTATTTCCATTGATGAATAATGGGGGCTCATTCATTCTCTGACTGTTATTCCTTCACAAATATATAAGGTTAGTAAATGGAAGCAGTGTTGGCTACAAACAAAATAAGACTTGATAGCTTATGGTTTACCTGATAAAATTATAGAATAAAATTTAAATATTTGTACACACCTGTCCACATAAAACCCGAATGTTTATTGGTGTTCTTGTAATTTAAATTTTTCCAACAAATACCGCCTTGAAGTAGGACCAAGCATCAGGGCTTTTGTATGCCTTCAGGTTTTGGTTAAAATCAGGTACATATAAATGTCAGGAAAATGGATTTCTGGCCACATACCAATGTCCATGGACCGCAGATTCTTGGGCAAGTAGTAAGGGTCACTGTCGAGTCCAACTACCTTTAATATAAGCTGATAATCGGTAGTTATACTTGCATTCTCACAACTTCCCCTATTAAAACCAGCCATTTTGCTGGATGTCTTGCCACTCAGTCCGGCATGTTCCGGCGGGAAAGTTGCGTCAATGTAAACCATTTACAGAAAGTTTAACAAGCACATAATAAGCACGGCCTGCAAAACGGGCTCTAATAAAAAAAAGTTATTTGTAGTTCTAACAACATATGCTGTAACTTCACATGATTCCATAATAACGTGTTAACCTTAACTTCTTATAGAAACTTTTAAAAATGTGAACAAACTAAAAAAAAATATATCTCCTAGCTGACATAATACTATCAAAGTTCTTTATTCCTCAAAGATACGATGGCCTCGGCCAATCAGTGTAACACGGAAATAAGACACCGACTCTACTGTCACTCTCACTGCTGCTCTGCAGTGTGGCCTATTTAAATAGGTTTTTGCACACACACACACACACACACACACACACACACACACACACACACACACACACGGCAGATTGCTTCAGGGTAGACCCCAATCCCATCTCAGAGCCAGCTGTTCAGGTCTGGGGGTATTTCGGGTCTAAGGTTTATCACTAACCCTCACACACACAAACCCTCTTTGCAGTAGCTGTGTTACATGCGTCCCCAGTTTGTTCCTGTAAACGCAACAACGGCGTGGAGAGAAAGCAGCGGCCCACCGTGAATTATGCATGGGCGCTCCTGAATAATTAAAATCACCAAACATCAGGTTTAAAAGTTTAATACGGGACTCACTGCCTGTGTGTCGGCATGTCCACATAGCAAACATGCTGTCTCTCAATGGAGGTGTATTCAAATAGTCGAAAATTAAGTTGGAATATTAATATTGTAAAAACAAAAATTCTCAGATATGTGAAATGTATGGAGAGATAAACGCTCACACTCAGGCTTGTCCTCACAGTTTACATCTTATATTAGATTTTTAAACGTCCATCCATCCGACCATTTTCTGTACCACTTATCCTTACAGGGTCGTGGGGAACCTGGAGCCTGTCCCAGGAGACATGGGGCACAAGGCAGAGGACAACCTGGACGGGGCACCAATTCATAACAGGGCACAATCACACACATTCAAACACCCATACATACCCTACGGACACTTTTGTACATGCCAATCAGCCTACAATGCATGTCTTTGGACATGGGGAGGAAACCGGAGTACCAGGAGAAAACCCCCAAAGCACGTGGAGAACATGCAAATTCTGCACACACTCAAAATATAACTGACTGAAAGTCCAATTTGTTGGGACTGTAGTCACACTTGCTCACATGTCCTTATGCTAATAAAGTAGATGATTTGTGCTGCCAAAGCTTTGACAGCTCTGGATTACATTGAAACTCAAACATTAATTTGACTGTAGTTTTATTCTGCTACACATGAACATTAAGCTATATCATACCATGAAAGAGTGTCAATATTGTCCTAGTGTTAAGAAAATCCACTCGACTGGTTGAAAGCTCTATCTATGGTCAAGTATGAACCTCCTGGCAGAGGCAACCAGGTTGTGGTGACAAATGACCTGCTACTTAGGGTTGCTGATCTACCAGTCACAAAACAACCCTAATGCATCAGAGATCCACCCCTAAAGTTTCGGGTTAATCTGACTACGCATGATATTGTAGTTCTATTAGCACTTGGTGCAGTTTGAATGATTGACTATAATGCAAGTTTTATACATTATCAATTTTACTCAAATCACAAAGTTGCCAATATTTCTGGAGTGCACTGTAAACAGTCATGACATACTATGTAACATAAGAGCACTGTATACCCCATATTAGTGCATGCTTTGCCCAGTAGAAATAAAAATATATCCTTAAGAAACTTTCTAGAAACCTGTATTAGGCGATAAAATGTGCATCTGGATTCTGAATATGTTTAATAAAATAAAATTTATAATATAAAACTATTAATAAAACAAATGGTATTATTAAAATCTGCCTCACCTGGTCCCTCATTTTTTCAATATTTTGTACACAGTGATATTTGTGTAAATTATGTTTTTGAACATCTCAATGCAAAATATAGGATTTATTACAATTTATTTTAAATAAAAATCCTTTAGATTTGTGGAAAATGTGTAAAGGGAAATGCGTTGGCTTAAGAAAGCATTTTGATTGTGCTTACCCTTAAATACAAAACGTTTGTGTTCATGCTCAAATACTGTAGACCTACAGTGTGTTACAGAATGGGACGTCTCTCACTGTGTTCGCTCACGTTGAGGCGTCTGCAGAGACCGTGCTTTAGGGACAGGACAGATTTCTTATTTGTACACTCTGAGCAGACACCCACTCCCAAAACCATAACTAATGCATTTCGACCATCAGTTATAAGTCACACTTGAGACGAGACCCGAGTAGGCGAGGGGAAGAAGGCGCAAAAATGAAATACCGGTGCAAGTCTAAGTGTTTGACATTTTAATGTTTTTGGCTTCAGGCACATTTTAGAGAGAAATTGGGAATGTTGGATGTCATATTTTTACTCATGGCCAAACTTATCCAATTCCCAATTCCAATGCGCAACAGATATCTGTGAAACAAGACTTTCGGGTTTCCCCAACACCAATGTCTTAAGCGCATTCTTGGTGCAGTTAAAGCAAAACGAATTCAGTTTTAGAAATCCCAAGGTTTTCCTTGTAAACATACAGCTAACTAGTAACTGGTGAACTGGTGTTTCCTTGTAAACATACAGCTACAGTGGTGTGAAAAAGTGTTTGCCCCCTTCCTCATTTCCTGTTCCTTTGCATGTTTGTCACACTTAAGTGTTTCGGAACATCAA
>JAFFST010050971.1:70131-88771 GCA_022414735.1 Noturus placidus | reverse complement strand
GGCTGAAGAAAAACAAAATGAAGACTTTGGAGTGGCCTAGCCAAAGTCCTGACCTGAATCCTATTGAGATGTTGTGGTAGGACCTTAAAAAGGCCGTTCATGCTCGAAAACCCTCTAATGTAACTGAATTAGGACAATTCTGCAAAGATGAGTGGGCCAAAATTCCTCCAGGACGCTGTAAAAGCCTCATTGCATGTCATCGCAAACGCTTGGTTGCAGTTGTTGCTGCTAAGGGTGGCCCAACCAGTTATTAGGTTTAGGGGGGCAATCACTTTTTCACACAGGGCCATGATGGTTTGGATTTTTTTTCACCTTTAATAATAAACACCTTCATTTACAAATTGCATTTTGTGTTTACTTGTGTTGTCCTTGACTATTGTTTAAATTGGTTTGATGTTCCGAAACACTTAAGTGTGACAAACATGAAAAGGAACAGGAAATGAGGAAGGGGGCAAACACTTTTTCACACCACTGTAACTAGTAACAGGCTTCTGCTGGTGATCAAAATTACACTTGTCACATAACAAAATGACAAAAACATAGAAAAATAACACACAGTACAGCTTAATTAACTTAATGGTTCTGATCCTAATCAACATTTCAGCTCCAGAACAAGTTTCTTTAGCAGGTTGGTTAATCGTGGGTGTAAGTCTATTGAAATGAGCAGCACGGAAGCTAAACACAACTGGCTTCATTGGTTACACTTCGGCCTGTCACGATAACTACATTTGTTGGACTACATATGTGTCTACATATTGTCCCAGAAATAATTGCGATAAACAATATAGCGGTCATTTTAAGACCTTTTTATGCCACTGATACAACCTTTCAAAGAGTAATGACGTTTCAATTCTTACGAATATTCAGACATTGGATTTTGGAAGGTGAAAAAAAAAAAATGAAACATCCTAAATAAATTAAACATAAATAAAATAAAACCATACAACCAAAACAATAAATAAAATGGACTGCAATACAATATTGTGAATTCTTTAGGCTTTAGTTACTTACTAATTCAGTATGTTTACTTGGACAATAATAATCCGATATTTATCCGATTAAGACAGTACTCTGATTAAGAAACTAGCATGTAAACAGCAATTTTTAATTACCTTAATCCGATTAAGGTCATACTCAAAGTAAACACTGACTACGTTTACATGGACAGCAGAGATCTAATTATTGACCTTACTCGGATTAAGATAATAATGTGATTAAGGTGTTTACATGAGTTGGTTTTAGAATACTCCAGTCATGTTCCCGTTTTACATGTTATAGATCATAATTAGATTAACAGCCCGTGTCATTACGTCACCGCACCACGCCGTCCGACGCCCCTCCAGAATTTCACGTATCAACATACAGTTCGTCTTCGGTATGGTATGGTACACAGTTTTGGGTGTTTTTATTTATTTATTTTTTACGAACGCTTTAAGTGCAGTAAATTATTTGTCATGCTGTACGTGCTAATAGACAACTGTTTGAAGCCGTGGGCTGCGTCTCAAACCGCTGTATAGTAGCCGAGATACATGTATTATTCCCCACTACAGGCCTATAGTAGGGAAGTATGCAGTTTGGGACGCAGCCAAACTCTTTTGTTTGACGTAAATGTTGAGAACTGCCGTGTGTGATCGTGTCCTGTCGCAAATGCGGTGAAAACTCCCACACGATGTTAAAAGTGAGAATAAGGTGTTTACATGTCTGTAATACACATTGATAATGTGACTAAAACAGGAGTACTCCACCTGTCTTAATTCCATTAGAGTTAATTAGAGTATGACCTTAATTAGATTAAGGTAAGTAAAAATTTAAGTTTACATGGTAGTTTCTTAATCAAAGTATGGTCTTAATCGGATTAAGAGTGGATTATTGTTGTCCATGTAAACGGAGCTACTAATAGAATTAAGACATGTGGAGTGCTCCTGATTTAGTCGCATTATCGACATGTATTACAGACATGTAAACACCTTAATCTCATCATGTTGGAGTATTCACCGCATTTTGCGACAGGACACGTACACTCACGGCAGTGCTCAACCGTTTTACGGCAAACAAGAGAGCATGGCTGCGTCCGAAACCGCGTACTTATCTGCTATATACTAATAGGAGAAATACATGTATCTCGGCTACTGTATAGTAGGTAAGTACGCAGTTGGGATGCAGCCCGCAGCTTCAGGCAGTTGTCTTTTAGCATGTACAGCATGACAAATAATTAACTGCTCTGGAAGCTTTCGAAATTTTTTTAAATAAAAACACCCAAAACTGTATACGGTACCATAACGAAGATGAACTGTATGTCGATACGTGAAATTCGGAGGGAACGTCGGACAGCATGGCGTGGGGACGTAATGACGTGTGCTGTTAATCGCTCTACGTTGTATAACATGTAATACAGGATCATGAAAGGAGTATTCTAAAAGCAACTCATGTTGCTTAAAACACTTTAAGGACAATATTGTTTTATTTAGAATAAGGTCATTAATTAGATTACTGCTGTCCATGTAAACATAGTCATTGTCCGTGTTTTAGTGCGTTCTTTCTGAAACAGCATGTTCACACCGTGACACGGTTCTACCTGGCGCCTTACTTAAATTCAAGTTCACTTGTGCATTCACGTCGTTTTGTGTGTACAGTAGCTCACAAAAGTGAGTACACCCCTCACATTTTTGTAAATATTCGATTATATATTTTCATAAGACAACACCGAAGAAATGACACTTTGCTACATTGTAAAGTAGTGAGTGTATAGCTTGTGTAACAGTGTAAATTTACTGTCCTCTCAAAATAACTCAACACACAGACAATGTCTAAACTATTTTCATGGTTAAGCTTCACAGGTTGCCACTGGAGTCCTCTTTCACTCCTCCATGACAACATCATGGAGCTGGATGTTAGAGACCTTGTGCTCCTCCGCCTTCCGTTTGAGGATGCCCGACAGATGCTGGTCTGGAGACATGCTTGGCCAGTCCATCACCTTCACCCTCAGCTTCTTTAGTAAGGCAGTGGTAGTTATCATGCTGTAATTCTGCCCTGCGGCCCAGTCTCTGAAGGGAGGGGATCATGCTCTGCTTCAGTATGTCACAGTACATGTTGGCATTCATGATTTCCTTAATGAACTGTAGCTCCCCAGTGCCGGCAGCACTCATGCATCCCCAGACCATGACACTGCCACCACCATGCTTCACTGTAGGCAAGACACACTTGTCTTTGTACTCCTCACCTGGTTGCCACCACACATACTTGACACCATCTGAACCAAATAAGTCAAATCTTGGTTTCATCAGACCACAGGACATGGTTCCAGTAGTCCATGTCCTTAGTCTGCTTGATTTTCAGCAAACTGTTTGCGGGCTTTCTTTCTTTCTTTCAGACCACAGGACATGGTTCCAGTAGTCCATGTCCTTAGTCTGCTTGATTTCAGCAAACTGTTTGCGGGCTTTCTTGTGCATCATCTTTAGAAGAGGCTTCCTTCTGGGACGACAGCCATGCAGACCAATTTGATGCAGTGTGTGGCGTATGATCTGAACACTGACAGGCTGACCCCCCACCCCTTCAACCTCTACAGCAATGCTGGCAGCACTCATACGTCTATTTCCCAAAGACAACCTCTGGATATGACGCTGAGCACGTGGACTCAACTTCTTTGGTCGACCATGGCGAGACCTGTTCTGAGTGGAACCTGTCCTGTTAAACCGCTGTATGGTCTTGGCCACCGTGCTGCAGCTCAGTGTCAGGGTCTTGACAATCTTCTCATAGCCTAGGCCATCTTTATGTAGAGCAAAAATTCTTTTTTTCAGATCCTCAGAGAGTTCTTTGCCATTAGGTGCCATGTTGAACTTCCAGTGACCAGTATGAGGGAGTGTGAGAGCGATGACACCAAATTTAACACATCTGCTCCCCATTCACACCTGAGACCTTGTAACACTAACAAATCACATGACACCGGGGAGGGAAAATAGCTAATTTGGACATTTTCACTTAGGGGTGTACTCACTTTTGTTGCCAGTGGTTTAGACATTAATGTCTGTGTGTTGAGTTATTTTGAGAGGACAGTAAATTTACACTGTTACACAAGCTGTACACTCACTACTTTACATTGTAGCACAGTGACATTTCTTCAGTGTTGTCACATGAAAAGATATCATCAAATATTTACACAAATGTGAGGGGTGTACTCACTATTGTGAGATACTGTATGTCTGATAAATCGCATATGTGAATAGGATGTGTTCCGGTGAGTTAATGAACCTGCTAGTGAAGTGTTCGAGTTTACCGCTGTTCATTCGCTTCAGCTCACGCATCTTAAACGGCTCAATCCCTGACAATACTGACTACAACTGGATTATTTGAAACATTGTTCATGCATTGTTTATATAATATTTTTCAACAGTACATTTGAATTCAAATCAGCACTAGTGCTTGCTACGCATCTTAAATTCGAATGCACACAGTTGTCACATTCGAATGTGCATTTTTTTAATGTAAATTTGACGGATATTTGAAGTTTATTTGAGAGATAATTTAAGTTTTTAACCCCGACAGCCCTAGAGCAGATGAGAAAGGGTAAAGAAGCAGAACAGATGGCTTAAATGTTAGTGACGTTCATTCTTATGTAAACAAACATGCATGTAAACACGATGGGCGATATCGAAGTCAGCAAAAATGATGGAGGGCATAACGTCGGTAATGTAAATTATCGTGACAGGCCTACTTTCAATAATGTGCATTCACACAATTGATGAATCCCAATTTTTTCTCTTTAGCTCTTAAGAACAGAATCTTTCTGCTCAAGTCAGTAATGCTAAAACTCAGTCATATCTGAAATGTAAGAACCTCTAACATCATTTCTTGACAAATATCTCGTTTTCAGAATTGTGAGCTATGCGAACTCAATTAATATTTTTGTCATAGAGCAATTTGAAAATTTGTCTGATGTTATTAGACCTCTATAACCTGGTCATGTGGGTGTGTGTGCGTGTAAAACGCTGCACTAGTGAAAGTGTGAGCAGTGGCAATGTGTGTCATCAGAGCTTTCCTAGAGATATAATTACCTCGGCTGGACTCATCAGTAAGACACCCGGGGGCTGATGGGACAGCGCGATTAGAGCTCTGCTGCCCACAAAACCACTTCCTCCTCGCCTTCCATCCTCTCCCTACCTCTCTCATTCTCCCCAGTCTCACCCGTTCTCTCTTTCAGGAAATGGGATATGCATGCGGTGCTCTCTCTCCCCCTCTCCTTCCCCGATCAATCCATTATGGCCCGTTTTGGAAGGTGCTGTTCATTACGGGGAACTCTTGCATGTTATTAAGGGGATGTGGTTAATTAAAAAAAAAAGGACTCACGTTATCTCCATGTGTGTGACTCTCAGGAAGGCAGGTGCAGCGGTATGGCTTCACACTGCTGTCGCAGCTGGCTGCATGGCCATGGCATTCACACCTATGTTGAGAAAAAGCAAGATAGTTAAGACTTCAAATTAGAAATACACTGATACTATTGTATTTTATTTAGTTTTTTTGTGGACTGATTATGTTTGTAGTGTTTTGAAAGTATTAATATAGAAGCAAGCAGTGATTTGCGGGCCCAAGCACCAATGGTAAAGCAGTGTCCTGCGTTTCCTGCGTCAGTATTGTCATGTGGACATGATTATACCACGTCTGTACATCTGTAAGTAAAATACATGTTTGTTTTCACTGTATCGGAATTCCTCACCATCAGAGAAGACAATACTTATATGTTTTATGGGTGCTGTTCCAGACAAGGTCTTGTACGCGAGCATCAAGGCCTTGAATTTGATACGGGTGGCTACAGGAAACCAGCGCAGGGAGATGAAGAAGGGGTGTGACATATGGCATGCTGATTTCGATAGAGTGTCGACATTTCTCTCTTCTTTATAAACTTCTTTATGTTTTTTTTTATGTCCATATCCTTGGAGTCTACCGTGGGTGGGATGGTTGGCTTGCTTGGTTTCTCTTGGTTCTGTACTGTTGTTCTTTTTTATGTTGAAATGAAAACTCAATAAAACAAAATAAGAATAATAAGGCAAGGGTAAAATCTACGAAAGAAGTGTTTGGCAAGCTGTTTTCTAACACAGTGAAATCCATACAGTCGTAAGTGTGGCCGGGAATCCGTTGTCTGGATTGAGGCATCTTTTACAAGGACCAGTAAATGAGCACGGTATTGGACCGATACCCGATGCCAGTATCGGTAATAATGCATGCCTACGTCAAACCATCAGGTGTGCGTCTTTCCAATGCAGGCTGTAGTTCTCTGCTTTCAGGAGTGTAGTAGCATTTTCTCGACATAAATCTACATCCTGATTTGTGACCGTATCCATTAAAAAAAAAAAAAAAAAAAAGCATCCTACAACTAAAACTGAATAAAATTTTCAGTATAATGATTGCATTAAACTTATAGCGTTTGAAAAAAAAAGTCATTTGACAGATTTGTCATGTTTTTAAGTGTTAAGCAACATCCAACATACAGTATGGTCGTTATGGAAACCTGAACGTGTGTGAAGGGTGGGAGTAACAGTGTGAGCTTTGCTTTCCTCCCATGTATAACTTCACTGTCAGGAAACAGTTGAGGACACAAGTCTCAATGTTTTCATTAATTGTGGCAAACAGGACAAAGACGTAATCCAAAAACGTGGTCAAAAAATGTGCAAACAACAAATGTGCAAACAACGTAGACAAGTGCGGGCATGAGCAACAACGTGAATAACAGGAACTAGATTAAGCCAGGGACGTAAACAATTAATCAAGGACTGGTAATGTCTGGCACAATGACACCCAGAGCGCATATTCGCGACGAACAAGGAAACACGAGGGCTATAAATACAAAAACTAACCAAGGGCAGATTAGAGAGACAACCAATGATGAGACACGATATAAACCAAAAAAAAAACCAATGTAAACAAACACTAGACAATACAGAAGTACGCACAAGCAGCGCTCATATTTAAATCCATCTCGGCATTAACCAGACTCAGCCTTTCTCTTTACCCAAACAGACGTGTCCCATCACCCTCCCTCTCTCACGCACCTGCTCCTGCCTTCCTCACACGCTCATCATTTTTACATCCCCGGCTTTCCCTCTTCTTCCTTCTCCATTATATCTCCATGTGCATGAGTAATAGGACTTCCCATTCAACATTTATAAATGCCAGTGGAAATACCATTGGCGTGCTGTAATGTTCAACACAGGAGCTGACAGGTCTCCATCAGCCAGAGCAGGCACCTTCAGGTCATGGCTTTAATTATTCATCCTCAATGGGCCGTTATTCATCGTCTCCGGCAGGCCGCATTCAAAGGGAGAACCCTTCACCTCCATCAGACCAGTAAACACAACAGACAAACAAAAGCCGAGAGCGCAGACAGGCGAGAGGCAGAGAGAGGGCTGTCATTATTGCTGGAGGTTATTACTGTGTGAGCACAAAGCTGACGCTAATGTTCGCAGATGCAACTTGACACCCTGTCAGAACAGCACAAAGGCAGAATTTACACACATTTTAGACCCCCACCACAACCCCTCAAAGGGGAATCCACCACTGTTTACTCTCTCCTTCTCTCTCTGCCTTTGCTTGGTCTGCGTAAGCTGACGTGACACCTCAGAAAAGACGGCAAGCAAAGCAGAAAAAAGAGAGTATAAAGCGTTAAAAAAAAGAAAGAGAGAGAAAGAGCTGTACCTCTGAATGTCAAAGAACGATGAGGTTTCACCGTCTCTAAATCTCAATTTCTCCAGTGCCGATTTAACTACCTCTTAATTAAAGCTGCGTCTACACACACACACACACACACACACACACACACACACATTGCCTGCATAATGAGATAATTACCACAGGCAGTGCAGAAATACCATGTTTCTGCAGGTGGATTGACAATAAAAGGAAGAGAATATCCCACAACAGACCAATCTCTTCTCTTCTCTACCAGCACTTCAAACGAATGAAGTGACTCACTGTTCAACTACACATTTTAAATGTGACAATTACACATTTATTATCATCAACACCTGGAGGCTGTGTACACCTTACTCACAGTATGTTGTCAATTCTGCAAGCTGTCAAAATGCTTGTGCGAATGCAAATGTAAAAGACGGGAAGACAACGAAAGATCTGCGGCTGGAGATATATTCGTCTCTCGTTGTCGTTTCAACTGTGTGTGGCTGACTGTGTGTGTTCCTCAAACGTCTGTCTCTGACCCCTCTCACACTGTAATCGTACTGCCATATAAAGCCCCCCCCCGCTGCATTTCACGTGCATAACAATCTCTAATGAATGCATTTTCTCCATAACTGTGTCTAATATATGTAGTAAATTAGTAATAATGTGTTGAAAGGGGTGAAATTAGGATGGGCTGGCAATGTAATTAAGTCTGATGAACACTACGGGAAGGGAAGAGACGATTCTGACCTGCCGCTGATGGTGATCTCGTCCACAGCGTAGTAGCGATGGCGGAAGGGCATGTGAGGCGTGCGGGTGTGGTACTGGCCCTGCAGGTGGATACGCACGTGCGTGGCTCTCACGAACTCCTGCAAGGTGGAGCTGTTGTAAAAGTTGTTGTAGCCTGGTCGCAGGTTCGGCTCTGGGGTTAGCATGCTGAATGTGATGTTGCCGTTAGTGTACGGGATATCGCTGAGGAGAAAAGACACACAGTGATGAAAAAGTCAAAACACCCATATTTACCTTATCATATAAACAACAAACAATGCAGAATATCCAATTCTGACTGGTTAGATATTGTTGATTATTTTAGATGAATATAGTACAATAATCTTGTTGCTTAAATGTACACACCCTTTTATAATAGAGCATGTGACTGTGCACAGAATAACGATCAGGATCAAACTCCTGTTCAAAGGTAATTATCATAGACCTGCAATCAAGGAAGTGATTCTGATTAACCCCAAATAAAGATCAACTGTTTCTGAAGGGTTTTCTTGACATCATCTTGGTTTCATCTGACTGCAGAAGTCCTCGTTCCACAAAGAGCTCACAAAGCATGTATGAGATTACATTGTCAAAATAGATCTATCAGGAGAGGTGGTACAAAAGAATTTCCAAAGCATTAGGTGTACCATGGAACACCGTGAAGACCATCATCATCAAGTGGAGAACATGGGACACCACAGTGACGTTACCAAGAACAGGATGTCCCTCCAAAATTGACAAAAGAGGCTGCTCAGAGTCCTATGTCAATGTTAAGGGGTCAAGGGGCGTGCATACTTATGCAATTTCGTAATTGTAAGTTTATTCTTTTTGGATTTTTTTTGCGACTAAAATATTTCTGTTATTATTTTTAAAAATAATCATTTCTTTTTACTTTTGTTGGTTGCAATATCACATTAAAGATGTGTTTCATTGGTTTCATTTCATACATCACAAAAACCTGCGATTTTAACAGGGGTGTGTAGACTTTTTATACATTACTATAAATCATATGCTATGGCCTTCACAATAACCAGATCTGAAGCCAGATGAACAGCATGCAGTTGTGGAGTGATATGTTCCACAGCGTTCTCCATGACCATAACTAAACCACCTATTGAGGGAATATCTTTCAGAAGAACTTTCATCCCTCCAGCTCCAGAGAATGTGTGCCAAGCTGCAGTGAAGCTGTCCTGGTGGCTTGTGCTTTTTCCTTTAATTTGTCAACTGGCTGCATGTATGAATGTGTAGCCAAAGTCTAACACATAAGTTTCATGCTTTTCCCTCTCTCTAATTCTCTACCTTTCATGGAAATCACTGAAATGCATGCACTTGTGTCAGCTTGTGCATTAAAGATGACTTTCCCTTTACTTTAATAAACTAACATTTAAATGACCAAAGGCATGATTCAAAGAAGCTGAATTCTATATAAAGAAGCATTATATTCATCAATAACATTTTTAATGTCTGTGTGTAAGCTATCTGAGTCATCCATGTACCCTCGCTGTAGAAGAAAAAAGGTCATGGGGCGGAGTATGACCTGATCTAGCTCCTCTTACCTTGGTAAAGTCAAGCAAAGAGGCTGGAGACATCTCAGTGTGTTTCAGACCGGATGAGTGTGTTAAGTGTGTTGTCTCGTGTTGTACAGTGTACACTGTGGATTAGGGTTAGGAGTTAGCGTTATAAGAGGAGTTGGATCAGATTTCAGTCCACTCCCTGGACTTTTGGTTCTTCACTAAGGACTATCTGAAGTCTTCAGACAGGACATGACTCCCCACCTGCATTATTCAGCATTACTCCTAATACAACTGCCCCGCTGCTTTTTGTGCCTGACTCCTAATGCTTATAGACTTAACCAGGACAGGACCGGACTGGCTCTCCAACCATCTCCTCTCTCTGCCTGATTTTCTCCTCCTTATCCCCTGTATGATCTCTTCTCTTCAGCTGATCTTTTTTGATGTTGCAAAATTTTAACACAATACAAAAATATCTATGTAATAATCTTTTTGCTTTTCTCTGTGTTTCTCTCTATTCTTCCTTGACAGGACTACCAAAAGAAACTGTTGCATTCCCCTTACATTTTAAAGGTACAATTCATCTTTTGATCCATCCATGCCTCCATACATCCATCCATCCATCCATGCATCCATTCATCCATCTATCCATCCATGCAATCATCCATCAATCCATCCTTACATCCATCCATCCATTCTTACATCCATTCATTCTTCCATCCATCCATCCATCCATGCATCCATCCATCTTTTCATCCATCCATCCATACATTCATCCACCCATCCATCCATCCTTACATCCATTCATTCTTCCATCCATCCATGCATCCATCCATTCTTCCATCCATCCATTCTTCCATCCATCCATTCTTCCATCCATACATCCATCCACCCATGCATGCATCCATCCATCTATTCATCCAGCCATTCATCCGTCCATCCATACATCCATCCACCCATCAATCCATGCATGCATCCATCCAGCCATCAATCCATCTATTCATCCAGCCATCCTTCCGTTCATCTGTCCATTCATACATCCATCCGTTCAACTTCAGTAAGTGCTTTATCCTGGCCAAGGCTGTAGTTGATCAAGGAACACGGCATGTAGGAATGGTCCCAGGGCATCACACATGCCACACACACACACACACACACACACGGGACTATTTAGAGTAGCCAATCCGCCTACCAGATCGAAGCCAAAACCCTGGAGCTGTAAGGTGGCAACACTACCTCCTGCACCATGTGCCATCCTTTAAATGTAATATAAATAAAACAAAAATGATGTTGGAAAAAGCATTTGTGACACAGCCCAGAGACACTGATTTTAAGTCACTGTCTGTGTGTTTGAGTGAGTACACGATACCTCAGCGTCGCTTGATGTGTCATAGCTGGAATGAAGCCAAGACCACCAGATTTGTCCAGATGCTCTAACAGTTCATATCCTACTGTACCAAAGCTACTAGGCTGCACTGGTCCACAATCTACAGCACATACACTATATGGCCAAATGTATGTGGACACCTGACTATCACGCCGCTATATATGCTTTTCAACATGCCATTCCAAAACCATGAGCTGAACTGATATAGTGTTGGGCTCCCTTTCTTGCTGTAACACACTCCACTCTTCTGGGAAGTCTTTCCACTAAATTTTGGAATGTAGCTGTGGGGATTTGAGTCCATTCAGCGACAAGTGCATTAGTGAGGTTGGGCTCTGGTGTCGGGTGAAGAGGCCTCGATGCACAGTCGGCATTCCAATTAATTCCAAAAGTAATGAAGTAAAAGTTCTTCTTTATGGACCACAATGACGGGAATCTGACTGTCAGTGTCCGCATATGTTTGGCCACATTGTCGATTTAACCTTGTGATTGATGCAGATCTTTAAAGCATCTGCCCATTCTAAAACACTTTACAGCACTGTATTGAGCTTCTGGGAATGGTGAGAGTGGTACCTGGGGAACTGGAGGCAGTTGACAGAGTCCGGGTTCACCAAAGGTCCGTTATCCTCCATCCCAAACAGGCTGCAGTTCTTGGCTAGGTACAGCCAGTCTCTCCATACGGAGGTGCTACTGGTCTTCCTTTGAATATGCACCGCTTCAGGCTGCAAACTTCGGAACTTGAGAATCACATAGAAAACCTGCAAAAAGAGAGCATGCTAAATTCCAAGACAAGGAAGAATATGCATGAAATACTAAACAGCAATGGATTATCTATTATCAGCACCACCACAGTCCACGCTCGGCTGACTTCACGGGTGCTGCTGCTGTGAAGAACAGCTTGAAGCCGATCGTTGCCCACTTTAACCCGCTCCCCCCCTTTTCCCCATCCTTCTCCCTGTCTCTGTCTCTCTCTATAGCTTTTTCTGAGAGTCTTTTTTTTGTGTGGAAGAGCTGGTGCCAGCTTTGACTAAGTGGACACTTCAAAAAGCTGCGCCGGTGTGTTTTATCTGCTGAGAGGCTGTGCCACAGAGCTACTCTAAAATCCACTAGTGCTTTTCTGCTGGACCTTTTTTTCTTCACGGCTTAGCCACATGGATGACTAGGGAACTTAGACATACACGCACACAAACACACACACACACACACACACACACACGCACTTAAAGAACTTAGCATCTGGTTGTTTGTTTGAACAGCCGAAAGGGTCCCAAGCCTCCGGATTTGCAAAGTAAAAACCATTCAGGGAGCCGAGACAAACACACAAGCCTTGAAGTATCCAGCTATAAGATTTGAGCAACTCTTCTAGGAGTGCTGTTCTCAGCTAGGGAAGGATGGGGTTTATGAGAAAATGCCCGCCACTGCTGTCAAAATCAAGCCATATAAAATCATCTAGCTAAACATTTGTACTTTTTCCCACAAGACACATATTAAAAAAGCAAACAAACAAAAAAAACATTAGCAGTAGCCAAGAGAAATGATTGTTTGTTCAAGTTAAAAGAAAGCAGGGTCAGATCATAGGCTAAGAGGTGAGAGACTGGAAGGCTTCACGGATAGGGGCTTTGCTTAATAATGCAGTCTGGCACTTGAACTTTGAAACTTTCTGGTAATTAGGGCAGAGAAAAAAATACCTGAGCAAGAAATGTGCTAGAAATCAGTACGTTCCGTCTCAAAATCTCTATCCTATATTTAAAAAGCCAGCCCAGATTTCAGTTATTCCCCCAAAACAAAGGGGAAATGATTTCAATCAGGTTATAAATGTAACAAGAATAATAAGAGCAATTACATTTTCAGATAGTGAGCAGGATTTCAAAAAGTGAATACAGAAAATCAAACAGCTCAGAGTAGGTCACTTTCTAACCCGGCCTTAGCTGTGTATCTGCAAAGATCATGATGAACAAAGCTGTCTAAAACTGTGGCGACTTTTAAAGTGCAATTGAATCACACTGCTAGATAGCTACATGCTGCAGCGAAACAGTCATACGCCTAAGCAGTTCAGACACTGATTATCACAATGACGATATTTACATGCACATCAGATTCTGTTTAACAATGTTTATATGCGTACAGGCATCGGAATATTCCTGTGTACAGTACATGGTTGTTGCAAGTATGTCGATCTACATGTGTGCCTTTCCTTTCCCGCTGTTATTTCCCGGGAGATTCAAGATGCTGCCGTTCTGATCCACAATTCCTTGTGGACCAAGCATGCACGTGTATCTCCTTTCAGTGGATTTTCTCAAAAAGGTGTTTTTCATGCAACACATTTCCGAGTAAAACAGGCAGGAATCGGAAAAAATCTGATTCGGGCAATCGGATTGGGGTGTTTACATCACTAATTAGAATACTAATTAGAATATTGCCTGATTCTGATTAATATCGGAATATCGATGCGCATGTAGTCAATGTGACATCCTCATCAAAACAGAGAAGACTGCTTACACACTGTGTAAGACGACAACAAGGGAAGTTTTAAAAATGTTTAAATGACCTAATGAAATATTAATAGCAAGAAATTTCGTCAGCACTGACTGAGCAATTATCTCCCCACGAATGTTATACATTTCCAACTATAACATAATTTTGGTATGGTTGATGTGCTACCTGGTACTGTCCGCTCTCCAGGTCTATGGTGATGGAAACCCCTTGGTCTAGTTCCTCCAGGGTGGAGAAAACAGAGGACACCCAGGTGGTGCCGATGTCATTATCGTTGATGTAGTTCAACGGGTGAGCGTGCGGGTGGAGGCGTAGCATGCGGTTGTTGGTGGTGTCGTCAGCACCGTTTGGGATGCAATACCTTTCCACTACAGGGTGCACTCTTGGATGACTGGAGGGGCAGCGGCATGACGCCTGGGCATGAAGGGGAGGGAATCTTGCGGTATACACCTCCTCAATCTCCCTAGCTCATACAGACATGTGAAAAAACAAACATGGTACATGAAACGTTACCAATACTAAAATTTCCAAAATTGTGTTGTTTTTTTTTTTTGGTTTCATCATATTTCCACATGTACACGTTCTGATGTATATGACAATATACCTAAAGAAGGTACAGTTCTGAAAAGCTAATTAAGTGGTCTAGCTGTGAACAAATAATCAAACAAATAATCAAATATGGACAGAAATCCTTCTGAACAAGTTTATTCAACATGCCTAGTCTCTTATATGGAAATCTTTCCAGATTGATGCCTGGATGTCAATCCACTGACCTGTTAGTCAAAGTCTGGGGATAAAATCTGAAATCCTGCATTCTCCCGATGAATTGATTGGAACCTGGGAAAAAAAGAGAGGAAATGTCAAAGGCTGCTATTGAGAAGACTTTGCAGGATCCATAGCGGTGAGAGGATTACCTTATCTCTGCCATTGTTTGGGGAAAAAGACACACTTGCTGCATGGTGGATGGATTGCACTTATTTGTAGCTGTGTGTTTGGTGTAATCCTGCTGACTCAGGCTTAGTTAGGACACAAACACATGCAAACCTACCTCTGATATGAAATAAAAACCAGTCCATCTTATTGGAAAACTTATTCAGAAATTTTAGTGTACCATATTTATATTTCCTGCAAAGACAAAACAAAATATGACACGAACAAACAACTACTTCTATTCTGATCCCTACTAAGAGGTCTCATGCGAACCGATGGCAGAGAGAAAGAGAGAGAGAGAGAGAGAGAGAGAGAGAGAGAGAATGTAATAAACAGTATAAAGCAGTGACAAAGGAATAGAGATAAGTGTGTATGGTTGCAAAAGCGCATGCAATTTGAGACCAGAACTCTTTAAATCCATTAACTCACACTTTAATTGTGATCAAATCCAAAACATAACAAAACACGGCTAACTCAATGTTCAAAGATATGAAACTGAACCATTTTGTGCTTTGCAAATTGGTTTTCGAATCATGTTCCCCCAACACCTGCCTTGCTTTTCCCACGTCCACATGAAGAAAACAGGATTTCACAGACCTGGGCTTATGCGTGGGGAAGGAAAATGTGTGTAAACAGGATCAGGGTTTTTTTTCTTCCTCCATACAAATTTAGAGGACTCTGTCAAACTTACTGGCATTGCAATATCATAATCAGAATAATGCACTCTGAAATACGTGTGAAAAAAAAATCTAACGTGCTGTGAGATAATAATAATTATTATTTTTTTAAATATTTGTAAAATATTATAAAGCTCCAAGGTCTCCGATTCAATCCTGAGCTTGAGTTACAATGTGTTGTTAAATAATAATAAAAAAAAAGCCTATAACTGGTTCATTTCCAATGTTCATTTCATGCACACTTTTGAGGACATTTTTGAGCATAGCAGTAAGAGCACCTTTATTTTCCCCTAACTTTACAGGAATGTATTTCTCCCTTTTTCCTTTGACTATTTCCTTTGGATTTGGCTACAGCCCTGCTGTGACCGCTTTCCTTTTATTGATTCACTACTGCAGCAATTGCATAAATTAGGGTTTGTTTGATGTAAATTATGTGTATATGAGGGCACAATAGGGCATGATCTATGCATATGACATGTAAATAAGGGACCAGTGGGCGTGAACTTGCAGAAACTGATACGCTGTTTTCGCTTAAATCACAGTGCAGTTTGATGCGTTGTGACTGATTCATCAGGCAGATGCAGATTTATTCACATGTCATCATCTGCACTTGGTTCTTCGTAGCTTTGATGAAGGGCTATTATATGCTAAATAAATATTTGCCTTAAATATTGTTCTATTTTTCTGGGGATTTTTGCTTAATTAAAAAAAGTTCTATATAGAAGCCCAGTTTTTCTTCTTCTTCTGATTAATAATAATAATAATAATAATAATAATAATAATAATAACAACAGTAATAATAATAATAACAATAATAATAACAATAATAACAACAACAACAACAATAATAATAATAATACTAACAACAACAACAACAATAATAATACTAACAACAACACTAATAATAATAATAATAATAATAATAATAATAATAATAATAATAATAATAATAATAATAATAATAAATCCTCCCTGAATTGCTACACAGGAAAAGTATGAAGTTTCATTTGTGTCTTTTCTTATAAAATAAATACATTATTATTATTATTATTATTATTATTATTATTATTATTATTATTATTATATAAAAATAATAAAAATATCATTTACATTTAGCATTGTTCGTTCATTGAATGAATTTAAAATTAATCTGTAGACAAAACACATACCACATGTACACAAACACACGGCCTGCTTCAAATCAAGCTGCTTTTTTTTTTTTTTTTTTTTTTTAAATGTATTGTCCTGCCGCTGAAAATCAAAACAGAGTCCATGTCAATCTGTCAGACCTGCACAGTGTCTAAACCAGTAACTTCTGAAATATGCTGGGGACAGAAATGCACACAAAGACAAATAAAACCCACAGAAACAAGAAGGGCTCAATGACGAGGACGTCTCCGCTACCAACAAGTCTAGTCCTTCTTGTTGCTAATCTGTATGCCTGAAATACCCTTAAAATATACTTTATAGAAGAAAAACTATTTCATTTCTCCATGACTTCTCCTTGACCATGCTTGGATCAATTCCAAAACATAATCAGTTCGTCTTCTGGTTGCAACGATAATCCCATATAAAGCCTATAAACATTCAACATCTCATTCTGGACATATCGTGCTAACGAAACTCTCAGCCAGACGGCCAGACAGATAGACAGATGGACAACCTGATGGACAGATAGACAACTCATCATAAGAAAATTAAAAAAACAACACAGAAAAATGTGTCTCGTCTTTACAGTATCTGTCACAAAAATAAACACTTAAACAAATAGACTTCAATTTGAACGTCTTTAAATCGACGCCAGTACGACACTTGACAAATGACGTATGTTTTGGAAGTCTGTTAAATTTGAGATTTGAGTTGCTATGGTTTTCTGTCCAAGTGATGCCATCAGAAGGCAAATGAAAGTAAATCAAGAGCGCGATTGCGAGGGCTGATTCAATTCCCCAGCATAATGACAGCTTCGCTCTTTTAGACGCCTTACAGGTTCTTCAGTTGTGCTTTCAAGGAAACCATTAAAAGTTCAACGTAGAACACCGTAACAGAGTATACCCCTATAAAGAATCGGTCCGAGAAGAATTGAATTAGAAAGGCACGAACTCTTGATCACCCATGAAATCTGTTTTCTAAGAGTGTTCGAGCGGCTGTAGGACTTCATATCCTTGTGTGCTACATTATAAATGATCGCAAGTTTCTATAAATAAACTCATGTTACACGGATGTAATCGTATCGCCGTGTCTGACGCAAACATCCGGGTTCAGAGCAAAGGAACCCTGCTAGAAGCACGCCTTTTCCGTGTTCGTTGGAAGTGACAGTTTGCATTTTTACAGTGTTTCTGCCACAGGCTATTATAGAAATGATTTTGATCATACAGCACTTTCAGAAAGTGCTGGAGACATGTCCCCAGTGCCCCCTATGCAAACTAGACTCGCACAGAAGACTTTCTGGATTGACCAAGCAGCTAAAAATATGTGACTCTGGGGCTGTACATACTTCAGATAGAACTTTATGATAACAATGAACACTTCAGAGCTGATATCTTCACATAGTCATTTACTTCTACGCATTATTTTGGTGTACAATGTCTCAGTTTTATTCAGCGACATGCAAATAATATTTACCATGAACCATATTATTCCAAGGTCTTAAGTCATGGATTTTCAATAAAGCAAAAGTACACTACTAATTTGAAGCTAGACTTAACTCATATCGGGCTTAAATTCCCTGACAACGCAGTAATGGATTACCTAATCAGTATTAAAAATGGATTTAGGGAAATTCGTCATCGTAATAAGAACATGTCCGCGGAGGATACCGGCAGTGAAAATTCAAGACCAAGAATGTCCCAGAAGGAAATTAAGGTAACAGAGTTGACATCCATTTAGTGTGTGCCATTCACAGATACGTATTCAAATGCATTTTTACTGTGGGCATTGCTGAAATCCCATCTCATCTCATTTATGAACAGATTATGTGTGGCCATATGGTCACCCTTGGCCTATATAAATCCCCAGATTTGATTAGTTGCTGGCTTACGGATCTTTCTGAAATGAAAAACTGTGGCACCTTTGCAGATTAGTGTGCCCTTTTTCCTCTTCCAATTCAACTAAGAATAAAATGCTGCATGTGTAAATTCATTTAAATTAAGGGCAGAATTAATTTAATATACTGTTATATACAAGTAGTGGCCAATATTATATATATACTGTAT
>JAFFST010050971.1:55952-70111 GCA_022414735.1 Noturus placidus | reverse complement strand
TATATATATATATATATATATAGTATCTCACAAAAGTGAGTACACCCCTCACGTGTGTGTAAATATTTCATGATATCTTTTCATTGTAAAACACTGAAGAAATGACACTTTGCTACAATGTAAAGTAGTGAGTGTACAGCTTGTGTAACAGTGTCAATTTACTGTCCTCTCAAAATAACTCAACACCCAGCCATTAATGTCTAAACCACTGGCAACAAAAGCGAGTACACCCCTAAGTGAAAATGTCCAAACTGGGCCCAGTTAGCCATTTCCCCTCCCCGGTGTCATGTGACGTGTTAGTTTTACAAAGTCTCAGGTGTGAATGGGGAGCAGGTGTGTTAAATTTGTATACTCACTTTTGTGAGAGATATACACACACACACACACACACACACACACACAGGATCTCAGCTAGATTTTGAAGCTAAGATCACTAGCCTACAAAGCAGAAGGGCTCATGCAAAAGAGTGGCACAAATAAACAGACAATAATATAGCTGCAAGAAGCAATTGAGGGGCCCCAAGCACCAAGGGTGCAGCAATGGGTGTTTCATGAGCAAGTTTATAACCCTAACCCTAACCCTAGGGGTGAAATCTGAGCCACATCTTATCTTACTGTGGAAACACTCCCACAAGGTGTATGATTACTATAGAGTCATTCATTTGATAAATGAGAATTCTGTTTGATCAGAGCATTTCAATGCATGTTGTTCAATGGAATAATACCACACTTCCTGTTTGAGCGTCAGCACATGTTAATTGATCGCCTCGCCCTGACAACATCATTTAATCTATCTACAGTTCCTTCACAATTTTGCGTCACGGATATCTTTCACATTAACCTAGATTATTTCACATATAATCACATAAGTTTGCTTTATAACACACTTCCTGTTTGCACAGTGTGACATGTTAATTGATTGCCTTGTCATTGGCAACGTTATTTTATATGTCAAAAAATCTTTTGCAATTCAACACTTTGGATATCTTGACATCATGTTGACATAATGTTGAATCTGATGAAACCTTCTGGAAGAATATTCAAATGCTTGGCAGCTGTCATCATGCACAAAATATAAAATTGCTGCCTTCTTGTTGTTCTAAAACTGGTGCATGAAGGTCAAACTGGATGCCCATAAAAATGAAAACAATGTCAAATGGGGCGCTATTGGGCCACATCCATAGCCAAGCTTTTTCCAGAACTTGATGGCCACAATTTCTGGTGTTTGTACCAAATTTCACGAGTTTATTCATGCCAAGCACCTCAAAAATGGTCAAAAATAATAAACAGGACAAAAACAAAAGAGTATTTTGCACTTTTGGTGTTAGGACCCTAACTACTGCATGCCAAGGCAAAGCAATATGTACTGCATTCTATTAAAAATAAAAATAAAAAAAAATGAAAAACTTATTCATACAAAATATTGATCAGTTAAAAACTCTGAAAGAAAGGTGTTACCTTTAGAGTTCTGGCCAATCCAAGCCACAGCGTCTGAGGTGACATCAGCGACTGGGCCTAGCAGGGTTCTTGTGTCGAAGGCCGTGCCATCTTCTTCTTGTCCATTCAGGAACAAGCTCATACTTGTTCTATGTACCTAAAATCCAACACGAATACGTATGTTAGTAAAATTCCACACAGGTCCAGTCATAAAGTGCACAGTTACATTTAATACTGGGCAACAAAATGTAAATTTTCTTGCTTATTTCCTGCACTAAACCTGCCAGAAGCATTTTACAACGGTGCTTCCTCTGCTACTAAAATCGTTGGCTGCAAATAACAGATACTGGGTTACAGGAGTTCATATGAAACCTTTAAAATGGAAAAAAAAGTCCTATAAAGTTTTTTTGCCTTTGCCTGGTGACTGTGTGCCACTCTTCTATTGTGCCCTCCTATCACATTCACATTTGTATGTTCACAGCTTCCTTCCTTCGAAAAAGAAAAAAAAAAGAAAAAGTTAAAAAGGTGGATGGAAGTGAAGCAAAATTCCTGGAGGATGAAGGAAGCGCGAGACAACTAGCTGCCTCGAGGATCCTTAAGCCGTGCTCTTTCATGATGACTGATTGAAGACTGGTGAGAGGCCGTTCTCAAAATCTCAAACCAGCCCGATGACTTGCTTCTTGAGATCTGAAGCCCACGTCAGAGTGATGTAAATGAAGTCTGAAGTGCTTCCATCTATTTAGTGGCAATGAAGGCTTTTGAAATGCGGTCTGGAGCTGAAACAGTTTTTCTGTATCGGTTTTAGATTTTAGTATTTCTTTTTATTGTCGTTTTTATTTTCTCGACAGTGAGCACTTATTACTCTTTAACTCCCAAATAGTGTTATTTGTCTCAGACATCACACTTCAGAATTGGGCAACTACTTCTGTTATTTTTCATAAAATACTGATGTCAGTGCTCCAGGTACTGATTGATGCAAAATACTGATCCACCTTCCTGTTATTGACTGAGCAACTCCTCTGTGCAAGATTCTGCTGCTATGTTTTGTGAAATATCAGAGACATGTTTCCTTAACACATGATCCGTGTTGTCAACGTACATGTCTATATATCAGTTTTGAATCTGATCAGATAGTGATCCAGCATTTCAAACTAGTACTAAGCAGAAAAGAAGAACTATGGTGTAAAACGACCCGGTATTAAACATCTCCAATAATGGATATCTATATGAAAATATAATAATAATTCTTCCCATTAAACAATCAATAACTTACATCAGCATGTTGTCCCAAAGTGTATATGAGCTGAAGAGACAAATTTCTGGCCTCTGGTTTGTATATAATATAGTATACATCACTGATTGTTTCTTTTCTATATATTGTGTATTTGAGAGAGAGAGAGAGAGAGAGAGAGAGAGAGAGAGTGTGTGTGTGTGTGTGTCCTGTTTAGAACGCTTCCCTACAAGAAAAAGCCTGCGAGGAGATCAGTTCAACACTGCAGGAGATTATTAACCGGCCATTCTCTGGAGCTTTTAGCAACTTCATAATCAGCAGGTGCTGACATCTTAAAAGCTGCTCTCAGCTTTCAAACTGAACCAGGCATATTTGGTCTTTGCCCGAATTCGCTACAAATTTATGCGAACGCTTTTATGAGAATGAGCGGCTATGGAATCAGGTATCCAACCAGCATCAGAGCGAGAATACCTGCTGAAACCCACTGAACTAACACAACAGCTCGACAGTCTAGAAGATAGTGAAAACAATTCCATTCTAAGGAACGCTTACAAATACATACTGTATGTAACCACTCTAAAGAAGAGGAAAATGGTGTGCAAAATTGCACACTGCAAGGAATAATTATGCCAAAAACTTCACTGAAGAAAGGCCATTTGGGATTAGTAAGCTTGACTCACAAGCCTAATGCTAACTGAATTCCAATCAGCTTGTGTTAGTATTAACTTTTAGGGTTTAAAATTTCCGTAATAGCACACTCGCCACTTCTCAGCCGGGGTTAAAGAACAGATAACGTGTCAGGGCAGCGTACATTGCCGTTCTCACCAAAGCTCTCTGGTAGGAAACTCTATCGGTTGACATTCAAAGAGAGACAAATTCCATCTTACCTTTACAAAAAAAAACAAAAAAAAAACAAAAAACCCAATCCCATTTGATACATTTAGGAAAGTGAAATGTTCAAGCTCTCACTGCACCTTCAGAATTGAAACATTAAATATAAAATGTTTTTTTATTTGATGCACTGCAAAAAATGCCTTTCTTAAAACAAGCAAGAAACGCTTACATCTAGTTAAAGTGTCCCAACATCGAGCTACTAAAGAAATCCGTCAACGGGGTAAGCAAAACTGACTTGGTAAGAATTGTTGAAAATAGCATAAATATAGTCACTAAAAAATGATACTCTGTCTTAAAACGAGACAAAAAAATGCCTACATTTAATAAGTTGTGCTTATTACAAGTTATTCAAGATGGACTTACTTAAAATGAGTATTTAAGAATGTATCCCTTAATTTAATATAAATAATTAGCAAAAACATTTATTCAAACAGCATAATACAAATAAGTTACTTAAACTTACATTATGGCACCAAAAGCATTGTTGCTGTATTTTTAGCATTATTATTGAAACAAGGAAAAACCATCCATCCATCCATCCAATCCTCTACCGCTTACTCCTTTTCAGGGTCACGGGGAAACCTGGAGCCTATCCCAGGGAGCATCGGGCACAAGGCGGGGTACACCCTGGACAGGGTGCCAGTCTATCGCAAAGCACAATCACATACACACTCACATTCATACACTACGGACACTTTAGACATGCCAATCAGCCTACCATGCATGTCTTTGGACTGGGGGAGGAAACCGGAGTACCCGGAGGAAACCCCTGACACACGGGGAGAACATGAAAACTCCGCACACACACATGACCCTGGCTGCGAGGTATTGTAGAAAGCGGCAGAAGCGAGTGCGGAATTTTTATTAAATAAATTGCAAAACAAACCACCAAAAGTGTAAAAACAAAAACCATAAACCGTAGCATTGGACACAAGGGAAAAACATGCAGATTATGAGCGCGGCTGTAGCACACATGACAACAACAAAATCTTGACAATTAGGTGCTGAAAAACTTGAACTTCAATATGGGTGCTGATTAGGGGTTATGCAGAACAGGTGTGAGTGATCAGTAGGACATGTGACAAAGTCATGTGACATGTTCCACAACTACAGTTCACTGTGGATTTCAGCATAACCATGACACATAGCTACTTCATTGAAAAGTTAAGCTGTGCGAGTCGTCTTACTCTTAAAATAAGGGAAACAAAGAATATCATGCAAACCTTTGTTATAGCTAGTTACTAGTTAAAACTAGCTTAATATTTGCTGGAAGATCTTAAGACAAAGTTAGATATATTTTCTTAAAATGAGATTACCATTCTAATCTAAAACATGCTTGACAGGATTCCCAGAAACAAGGCTTTTTTACTTAAATCTCTATTTTTGCCGTGTGTATCTCTGTGCAAATAAAAATGAAGGCTTCACTGCGCCGGACTGCAACAACTAATCGACAGAAACGCTAAAAATTGATAAAAACTCTTGGCAATGAATTTCATTACCAGCTACTTGACCTTTCCTCCAAATTCCCCAGATGTCAATTGAGCATTTGTGGGATGTGCTGGACAAACAAGTCGGATCCACGGAGGCCGCACGTTGCAACTTACATGATTTAAAGGATCTGCTGGTTATGTCTTGGTGCCAGATACCAGATGGTCTTGTGGAGGCCATGCCTCGATGGGTCAGAGCTGTTTTGGCGGCAGAAGGGGGACTGACACAATATTAGGCAGGTGGGTTTAATGTTATGCCTTATGGGTGTGTGAGTGAATGTGTGTATATACACAATATCTCAAAAGTGTGTACACCCCTCACATTTTTGTAAGTATTTGATGATAACTTTGTGACAACACTGAAGAAATTACACTTTGCTACAATGTAAAGTAGTGTGTGTACAGCTTGTGTAACAGTGTAAATGTACTGTCTCCTTAAAATAACTCAACACACAGCCATTAATGTCTAAACCACTGGCAACAAAAGTGAGTACACCCCTAAGTGAAAATGTCCACATTGGGCCACCATTATTTTCCAGCACTGCCTTAACCCTCTTGGGCATGAAGTTCACCAGAGCTTCACAGGTTCCACTGGGGTCCTCTTCCACTCCTCCATGATGACATTACGGGGCTGGTCGATGTTAGAGACCTTGTGCTCCTCCACCTTCCGTTTGAGGATGTCCCACAGATGCTCAATAGGGTTTAGGTCTGGAGACATGCTTGGCCAGTCTATCACCTTCACCCTCAGCTTCTTTAGCAAGGCAGTGGTCGTCTTGGAGATGTGTTTGGGGTTGTTATCATGCTGGAATACTCCATTCTGATCATGCTCTGCTTCAGTATGTCACAGTACATGTTGGCATTCATACATTGCCAAATGTAGTGAAGCTATTTGAATCAGCTTGTAGTACAAAATTTATATATATATATATATATATATATATATGCACGCCCCATGAAAGTAATTCTATTAGCATTTTTAAACATGAAATGTAGAGAAGTGTGTGTGAGAGAGAGAGTGAGTGTTACCTCCTCCTAATAACACACATGTGCCATTTTGTCCATGTTCTTTTTTTTCTTTCAATTACAAAATGGTTGAAAAATATTTTCGCTATTTTGTATATTTTAAAAAATAACCCAACTAATCAATTAACCAGAAAAAAATGACTGATTAATCGATTATCAAAATAATGGTTAATCACATCCGTATTGTGCACTTGTAGTTAAAGAATAAGGGCAATCCAGGGCACAATGTTTTATAGCTCCTGTTTGTAAATGGAATGTTGAACTCGAGGGAGGAAAACAAACCACCAATGCCTTTTTTTATACAATTATATCTAACTTCAAATGCCACAGCTTTATATCAAAAATGATGCTTTGCCCTTTTGACCTGGCCCATAAACCAGGGCAGAGACACAAGCCTAAAGCGGAGCCGAGGCACCTTCTGCAGCATGAGTGACAAAGCGCTCCATGATAAAACCCTTTCCATTTCAGCGCTGGACGAGCTGTCAGGGCCCCGAGAAATATTCCACTCCGGATGAGGGTATCAGCGCAGGCAATCCCCAGCTTTTTCAAAGCATGTTGCTGATACCTGCCGAAGCCTAACCCTTCTATCTGCGTGCACACACACACACACACACACACACACACACAGACACACGGATGTTTTATTTACAGCTTAGCCCTGAGCCTCAGCGAGACAGACTCTTATCATTTAAATGAAGCAAAACTGTTTCCTTACTTGTAATTTGTTACATTATCCCATGTATCGGAGTGCACCGAGTATGACTCGGAAAATCATTTGAAATATAACTGTCTGGAAGAGAACGCTGCTGGAATTTCAGCGCTGATGCGTCTGAGTCGGCTGCAGCCGGACGCCTCTCCTCAACATCAGCCATTACACAGCGGAGGAGGCAGCTGACGAAGAGCCAATTTTCCCTTTATCACATTAGCGCAGCCATGAGAGAGACGCATTTGTTCTACTCAAGTAGGCTAAAGCTACAATTACCAATCTCATATATACATGTTTTATATCAGCCCTTCCTTCTCCCGCAATGAGGGTGGCAGCGATAAATTAACACTAGCATGACAGTTTATTTAAGAAAAGAAAATTGTCTCGGTGGCGTGGGAGAAGGCGGAAATATATAAGGCAACGTGTCAGTGCTTTTAATAAAGGTAATAACTCTTGGAAGGCTATGCTTTAAGCAGAAAGCATATCAGAGATCTATTTCTTTCCCTCTCTTCTTCACCGTGACCGAAAGGAACACGAATCATTTTTGCTAACCAGCTTGCGAGCCCGGCCCCGCTTTTATACACACCGGCGTGCCTGTGACAAATGTCTACTCTTAGTAAAAATAAGTGCTTTTTTTTTTCCATAATCCTAAAGGTTCCTATAAAGACCTGTGACTCTTCCTCACACTGATTAGAAATGTCTCTGGTGCTGATGCATGTGCCATACTTTTTTATTTATTTATTTTTTTATTTTGATGTCAAGCTTGTCCTCAGTAGTCTCAGAATGCAGCTCAAAAGGTATAATGTTGAGTTTGAATGCATGTATCCGACAGCACAAATAAAAAAAAAAGGAAAATCAATTAAAAAAAAAAAAAAAAACATCTGGGTGATGTGTTAAAATGTGCATAAATACATGTTGTTACTCTTGGTGTTGTCTGATAATATTTATTCATTCAATGAAATTTTATTTATATAGCACGTTTAACAATGCACGTTGTCACAAAGCAGTGAAACAAAAATGTATATAATTTTTCCCCCGTTTCTTTGTTCATTTTCAGTACTTTCGGTAGACGCTTTACTGCGATTGGAGTTGTGGTGGACCCGGAGCTTACTCCTGGAACACTGGGTTTGAGGATGGGACTCCGTGCATCACACACACACACACACACACACACACACACACAGGAACAGTTTAAAGCAGCCAATTCAGCGACAGGCTTGTTTTTGGGAGGTGTGAGGAAACCGTTGGAAACTCACACTGACAATTTATCTGAGGTATCAAGAAGTAGCCAAATTGCTGCTAATTAGTATAACAAAGCATTTGAAGTGGCATATATGACCTAGAGCTCCCATACGCAATGATTTTGGAGGAGTGTACAAGCAAATAAATAAATAAACAAATACATCAACATGCTGAAATTCAGCAAACAAAGCGATTACTGAGTCTTTTATTTTGTCACGTTGCAGTAATAGATGCATTTGGTTAATGCAGAGTTATTCAAATCTCCAGATACAATGCCATACTCCCACTAGCCCAATGCATTCCTTTGGACCAGCTGCTAATGAATTTGAATAATCCGGCAATACACACTTATGCTTACTTTGCATGCGTCCTTACTACCTGAGAATTAAACTGTTCTGGGTTAAGTCTGAATACTGAATACCTCCGGATGTAGACTTAGATCCATAATAAACAAGCCAGATGCGACAGTGACGATGAAAAACTTCCTGAAACGACTTGAAGAAACCTTGAGAAGAACCAGACTCAGGATGAGCATATGAATAAGAGTCCTGCGATGCACACAGGACAGTCTTTATGATTACAGCAGCAATTCTTAAAAGGTTCAAATCCACAGTATCCATGTGAGATTGTCTGCTGAAGCAAGGTTAGGTCTTGGGTATAAACTTTTGTTTTTGGACTGCAAATGTTTAAAATATTTGTGTGGGACTATAAAAAGCAGCAAAAGTTGAGTCGCAGGTGATTAAAAACCAGATGGGGGAAAAAAAAAAAGTATCGGCAATTTATTTTTAACTGTACGAATGCTCTAATTACAGTGTAGGTGTAGAAGATTTGCTTTTTATTTAAGCAAATTTGTATAATCCATAAAGGATCAAGTTTAAAGAAGAAAGAATATAAGCTACATGAGCAATGGCATGACTCTGGCAACCCATTCCAAACAAAACCCTCCAAAGTAAGTCTGATCCTGATCGCTGTTATTTATAAAAAAGAAAAAAAAAACAGGATTTTTATAATTGTTGCAACAATCTGCAGATGTACGGAATAAAATTATTTTTTAGTAGTGCTGAAATATTTCATATACAGACATTTTAGCAAATGAATTACTGGGACTTGTCTTTCTTTATGCAGTGTATAAGTGCCGTCTTCGTATGACTTTTCTGTACACTATACGAGATGCAGAGAAAGGGCCAGAGTGCCACGCTCACCCCATCCATCTCCTGACACGCCTCAGATTGAGGGCGGTGCCTACCACGCTACTGAGCTCATTCTGTCCTCACGCGTGCACACACACACACACACCACTACAGCTACCACACATCCTTCCTGAGTGTTTGTTTATTACGGCTTTCATAAGACAAAATACTCTTCGGTTATAGATGAAGCTTAAATAAGTGAGACGTCTTCAAGAAGTCCAGTTGAGTCACCTTGACCTAATTCTCCATCTTTCACCAACAACAAGTACATGATAACCAGAGGAGTTAAAAAAAAAAAACGCAGCGTAAATAGCACCAACACATCTGCAGAACCACGGCCAGAGAGACATAACATGACAGGAAGTTCTTTAAATCAGCCTATTAACCGGTGTTCAAGAAGTCCCCATCACTCAGTACTGACCAGTCTGATTTATGTCTAGACACTGTCGATTTCCTCAGACTTGACAAGAAAAAACAAACAAACAAACATGGGAACCATTTCATGGTTTAAAATATGGAATAAAATAACAAGAAAAATAAACTACTTCACTAAATTTAAAGACATTTTACTACCCAGCGTCCAAACCTTCATCCTTCCCTCTCCTGTTAAAGTCAGTTTTTGGAACTCATGGCAGCACACACTAATTTGCTGTCAACATTTTGGGGTGATTTATAAAGTGTCCATGGCCTTTCAGCTATGGGCGCACGCGGCGAGAGTGCCGGGGTAAGGTGGAAGCTCTTTTTTTTGCCTCTGTTCACCTTGCTTCACCTTCATGGATGCTGCCAATCAGTCTCCATCACTCGGGGTGAAATGAACCACTCGGAGAGGTCAGCTGACCCACGGCCAGAGTCAGAGAGTGCTGCCTGATGCTAGCGCTGATGTCTCCTGTGCCAGGCTTTTACTTCACCAAAGTTTACTCACAGAACATTATGAGAACTTCCTGTTCTGTAGGTGGAGCCAGTGATTATGATGCACAGCTAGACTATATTGCACCGAGTGGATTTTTACTTCCACAGCTATTATCTGAATCATACAGCACAATACTAAGTAATTCAAACAATAGCACCACAACAAAACGCAACCATATGCACTTTATATCATCTAGGCAACAGCATTGAGTTACATGCTCCCTTTGAGGATTAATAATATATTAATAAATGGCAATTCGTCCTCCATAGTTGCATGAACAAACCACTTCGAGGCTTCTCCATCACTGCATGCTCTTTTCTTCGCCCCATTGACAGGATACTTGAGAAACAACGCAGCCAGCACTAATTCCTCCTCCCACCACCACATGATCCCACGATTGCTCTGGCTGGAGGGGATTGGGCAATGGACTGGCTGGCCTACATTTCTTTGGGTAGGGGAGAAGTTCACGCGAGGTGATGAGCCATGTGCACATTCGGGTTAAGAGCTCAAGACTCGTGGCCAAAACAAAACATCCCCAGAGAACACACATCCACCACAGTGCACAGTCACCTGATCAAAATGCCACGGCCAAGGTCTAGACCCTGGTGGAAGCTGTAATTGTGCGTGAAAATGTTCATGAACTTGTGGGGTTCTCTAATAGTTTGAGCGTCTAAAAAGAAACAAATTCAGCAACAGTCACAGGAGAATTTCATTACTGAAATATGGTATAGCAAACCACTTAGCCAAATGTTCAGAAACACTTGTACACTCGTTTCCATCACTCCAGTAACAGGATCTGGCCCAAACAGGAACTAAGTGACTTGATAGACATCTGGAGCAGTCGCAATAATGACAGTAAAGTGCTTCTGAAAGAGTGCTTAGGTTAATATAGTTGCTTTGTCTGTTAGTTGAGCATCTTTTATTAGCTATATGCCTGATTAAAAGGATGATTGATAAATCAGGTAAATGTTGTCAATGACTAACAAGAAAAAAAGTGCATAATGTAATTGAATGGGATAATTTTTCTTTCATCCTGTTGGATGAACATTTGTCCAAGTGGAGAAATAAAAAATAGTACAATGTTGTTCCAGTACTCCAGTGTGCAGTAATAACATACCCGAGATATTGGTTGAGACTACATCAATGGGGGAAAAACAAGGTTGAAACACAAGGATTAATTACAAACTTAATACTAAATTAGGTTTAATCGGGTTATACAGTGATCAGTCATAACATTGGTAAATGGCGCACTTATATCCAAAGCGCTTTACACTGTGTCTCATTCACCCATTCACACACACACCAATAGTAGCAGAGCTGCCATGCAAGGTGCTAGCTTGCCATCGGGAGCAACTTGGGGTTCAGTGTCATGCCCAAGGACACTTTGGTATGTGGAGTCACATGGGCCGGGAATCGAATCGCCAACCCTACGACTAGTGGACAACCCGCGCTACCAACTGCGCCACAACCGCCCCATTACAATGAATGAAGAACATTGATTATCTCGTTACAAGGGGTGAGATATATTAGGCAGTACGTCAACAGTCAGTTCTCGAATTTGATGTTTTGGAAGCAGGAAAAATGGGTAAGGATCTCTGTATGGATCTGAGCAACAAGGGCCAAAGTGTGACTGGGTTGGAGCATCTCAAACAGAGCAGGTCTTGTGGGGTGTTCCTGGTATGCAGTGGTTAGTACCTACCAAAAGTGGTCCTTGTATGGACAACCGGTAAACCGTCACGGGCTCCCAAAGCTCGTTGATGCAGGAGACTAACTCATCTGGTCCGATCCCATAGAAGCGATTCTGAGACCCCACCTCAACTTAACGGATCTCCAGCGAGATACCACAGCACACCTTCAGAGGTCCTGTGGAGTCAACTCAAAAGCTGTTTTGGTGGCACAAGGGCCCGAGACAGTAATAGGCAGGTGGTTTTAATGCTATGGCTGATCAGTGTATATCCAAGACCAGAGCCTCCAGCACTCAAGACTGCAGCATGTTTTTACATCGTATCCAAATCCAAGAGCTGAAAAGTGAGATCAGACATAACAAGGCCTGGCAAACACAGCATACAAGATGTTGGGGATGATCATGACTTCACTCGTAACACTATCAAGGAGCTCGGTTACATCAAATGAGCTTTAACCTCTGTGACCTGAAACATGGAGTATTCTGTTACAACAAGCTAAATGCTGCACCTATTAATGTAGTGATGCTGGTTTACCAGTTCCATCTCTGCTGGGGACTGGTACAAAGTCTTGTTTCTAAACTTATCCTCTTACATCATCTTTTCATCCTGCTAGAGTTTGTCATCAAACATCCGAGCTGACGCGAGTTAACGGACATACAGAGAAGAAAACATACTGTATCATTTATACCATTCTTACTTTCTCATGTGAAAGTTAGCTACTCTTGACTTACTTGATCTCAATTACAGGCCATATCTCCAGCTAGGGAGGGGAGATGTCTGATGACAAGTTACGCTCCAAAACAATCGGCCGAAGCTCGCCGTCACTTCTTGTCACTTCTGAAGGGGCCGCATGAAAGCAATATCATTCTTCTCTCCTCATCACTTCAGTCCTCATCTCATTATAATCACTAGGGACAAGCACCTGCAGATCAGCTCCTCTGTTCTTCCTCCTTTCCCGGATCCCTTCTAAACGCTATAATGTATTCCTTTTGAGCGTTTTCCCCCCCAGCTCTCCGCTCTTCCTTTAAGTTCCCTCTGACTACAGAGACTTTGAGAAGAACCTTCTAGAGAAGACATTGGCCTGACAACTGTCTGCCTGCTTGATTTGGACCCAAAATTAGACTGGCTAAGAAGAGAATTGATACAGATAGGATAGGTAAGTACTAGAGATGACAGGATTGATCATCTATAGATTGGAATTGGTCTAAATATGATCAGCTGACATTTTTTATATCTGGCTGATATACAGTACGTATCGTTGATCGGCTTGCATATGAGACATTTTGCTACATGTGCTAAAACAAAACAAAACAGTGAAGTGAATCATGTCAGTCTGCCAGGCTTTAGTCTGCCACAATATCGGTCTCTGTCTCATGTGGGAACCAAAGCAAAGAATTTTAAAACCACTGATACGTCACAGAACAGAATGCTACCAAGTAGAGCAAGCATTTTTGCACTACCAAAGGCAGATAATACAACCGAGATTGCAGTATGCCTACTTGTAAGTTCATTATATATGAACAATATATTTAACTTGCTGCTATTTGTGGCTGAGAATAATACTTTTTTTACTAGCTTTTGGTCATAGCACTTTAACACGATTGTTTTAATTGGCAATAAACCAAATTTCCCCCCTAATTTGGTCAAATCTTTCGAACTGCTGCTCATGCTGTGTTAAAGTACAACCTTACACACCTGAAAGTGCTATCTATGCTCTTCCACATCCATGAGCTCACAGGCGCCTGCGATTGGCCAATGTTGGTTTGACAGGGGGGGGGGGGGGGGGGGGATGTGAAGCGTGAAAGAGAGTATGACATCAAGTAATTTTACTCTCTAGACACTACTTTTCTTGTTCAGGGAAACCATGAATTATAAGCAAACAATACCTTTTCTATATACACTCACCATCCAATTTATTAGGACAAAATACACCTGCACATATGTACACCTACATATTCTTGCAGTTATCTAATCAGCCAATCATGTGGCAGCAGCACAATGCAAAATATCGTGCAGATACACGTCAAGAGCTTCAGTTAATCTTCACAGCAAAAATCAGAATGGAGAAAAAGTGTGATCTCTGTGACCGTGGCGTTGTTGGTGCTGGTTTGAGTATTTCAGAAACTGCTGATCTCCTGGGAAACACACACACACACACACACACACACACACACACACACACACACACACACACACACAGTATTCTCTAGAGTTTACTAGCCTTGTTGATAAGAGAGGTCAGAGGAAAATGGCCAGAATGGTTTGAGCTGCCAGGAAGGATATAATCCATCCATCCATCTTCTACTGCTTACTCCTTTATCAGGGTCACGGGGAACCTGGAGCCTATCCCAGGA
>JAFFST010050971.1:18768-28780 GCA_022414735.1 Noturus placidus | reverse complement strand
AAAACTAAACAAAACAAACAAACAAAAAAACACGGGCACGAACAGAAATTGCATAAATTTACACTCCTTTTTAAAACCTCTATTGCTTAGAGAAGACAGCAGGCATTTATTTTCTCCCGACTCGTAACAGATATCAAAATTGTTCGAGTCGGTAGGAAAAAAAAACCCCAAAAAATTGTTCAATTATCAACATGTGATCAAATGCTAGTATGACGACCATACTTCATATTTACACCCTTCAGTACAAATGCACTGAGCACAGTAAAATATCAATAAATAAACGAGTCTATTCCTTGTCCACTACAGTACCTCTGTTTTTGTATTGCATGAGAGACTAATGCTCAGGATATTCCCTGAAAAGATAATGGGGAAATCATTAAAAGTGGCTAGAAGTGTTTGGAAGACTCGAAAGGAAATAAGAAGGGAATCAAGCCCCAGTGACTGCTTGTGGTTGAAATAAACATTAGATGGGGGGGGGGGGGACCAGAAGTAAACCAACAAACAAACAAACAAACAAAATCTCTGTTTGGCGAATGCGCTGTCGGACTGCTCTTGTGAGGTCAGGTGCTAACACTACTGCCTGCTGTTAGGTTGTGGCCGTTCATTAACGAGGGACTATTGGACATGGGTTTGGGATATTACAGTTTCGTTGGCATCCCACTCAGTGGAACTCCTTCCTTTGGCAGGGTTTGTCATTCTTGGATCCAGGTTCCATTTTTGGGTGAAAATCAACAAAGAAAACTCTAAAAACTGCACCGGTTTTCAGAGAAGAACAAGTCAAAAGCTGGTTCGAAGTCCTGCTGATAAATAGTAAAAGTCTTTCTTTTTTTGTCCTATTCAGCATGTTTGTTTGTTTTTTCCCTCAACAACCACACTTTATTCGTTCTTTTATGCATCTAGCATAATGTCAATAGTCCGGAGTAAGTTTAAATTGTCATTATTAGATACCGTTGTTTATGGAGAAAAGTTTCGCAAACGGTATATCAGTCATAGTCTCATAGCCTCCCCAGTGTAGTGAGAGTGCTCATGTGTATGCCCAGCCCGCTCCATGATGACAGAACCGGTCCAGGCGATGGTGGCCAAGCTAGACCTTGGCCTCAAGCAGCTCCAGGAAGAGTTTGTGCATGGGCACCTTGCCGTCCTGTTTGATGCTGTAGAAGTGCTGCACGGCTTTAGTGGACGTCTGGCGCAGCAGCGGCAGCGTCATAAGCAGCTTTCCGGCGCGACGTGGGTCCTCGGCATGCTGGCTGCTCTCGTAGTCCTGCAGCGCCTCATGCAGCACATCCTGCAACTTCTGCACTGCCTCCACGTCCTCTATATGCATAGAGTCTAAACGTCAAAACACACACATACTTTGTTATATAGCGGTTGAAATAGCATAAATATGTATAGGTGAACCTCACAGTAAATTATTTTAAAATAAGAAATCTTACTTTATATATTTTCAGAAAATCATGACACATCAGATAATCAGACATGCTATTCAAATTTTAGTGTGCCACAAAAAAAAAAAAAAAAAACATAGCGAATAACAGCAACACACCTTTCATTGAACATAAGCTTAGAGCTCAAGCAGATGTGATAATTGTTCATGAAATTTTGTTTATCCATGTGTACAAAAAAACAGGCTGAGGATCACAGCTAAAAAAGTGAGGAAAAGGGGATTGACTCGTCCTTTCTGCCAGGCTGGAGCTCATTCTACAGTGATTAAATGCACACTGGAGTATTAAGCAGCGAGGTTGCGCTCAGTGCATGTTTACAAGGCTCTCTGCGGGCCTGATGAATGGCACACGCGACAGGAACAACACTTGGAAGCAAGCTGATACGAAGCATGAGCCTGAACAAGAGGAGACAATGAGACGCCTTTCAGGCGTCACTCCCTCCGCATGACTGGCATTGTCGAAGAGGAATGTCAGACAGGGTCCATTTGCATATTTGCTTGTTAGCAAGGCGTGCACGCTTGCCAGAGCACCTCGACGTTTGTAACAAGACTCATAGAACTAAATGCTCTTTCCTATAACGTTCTCCTGGGGTTGTACTCTATTGAAAACACCGAGCTGAGGGTTCTGCCAAATAGTTGGCATACAGAATGCTAGTTGAATTTTTAATGCTTTTTTTTTGTACCATGTCAGGAAACTCTGGAGGAAAAAAAAAGCCTTTACACGGTCACTAGGGTGCTTTAATGAGCCGCCAAATCCAAAACAACACCCCAAAGCCAGAGATACTTTGCGTTCTCGTGTGAGCCATAAGCCATTCACTAGCGTCTTTATCCAAATGATTACGATCCATGCCTTACCCTGAATCTATACCTACATGCTAAATAATAACTGCAGGGTCAAATATTGATGAGGCAGAAATCACGTATGGGAGTCCCTCAGTGCTTTCACTATTAGCGGTAGTTTTTAAGAGTTAGCACGGTGTACAGTCTGTCTGCTTCACATAACGGCTCAATATTCCGAGCCTTCAGTGTCAGGACGCCCAATCTAAGCCCATCTAGAATTCAGACAGCAAGGTCTCGTCCATCAGTCACATGGGCTTTGGCCATCTGAAAAAAGTGACCCGTGACGAGTCTGAAATCCCTGCCAGGAAAATGTTTAAGTGCACCTTTCCACCAAGCCTGCCATGCCGGCAGTGCCATCAATCTAGGTATCAGCAGAGGTGCCAGACAACTTACACTATTGTGGGGAAACGTATATATCATTGTCTGGGCTTGAGAAGCGAGATCTTCTTGCTTTAACACTCTGTGTTAGCTTATATCAGAAAGTACAGTAGCACAATTCACATTTAATACAGTGAGGTGCTGCTACTCTATAATGGCATCGTGCTCAAATTAATGCTGTAATTCCATTTTTCTCCAGTTTTGGAAATTCGAATAGAATTGTGATGTCACAGTAGCGGTTAATGGCTCATATAAAAGTAGACACTCAGGGCTTTAAGAATTTGCAGAAGTATTTTTTTCTTTTTACCTAGCCTACTAGGTTTAATATTATTTTGTTGTAGAAGTTGTATGCGGTGTTTCACTATCAAAAAATTCCAGTGTTATTGTAGAGAGGTATGAATAGTTTGCCCAGCAGGGGACTCACACCCCTCCCGATTTCCCATCGTCCTGCTTACCAGCAGCTAAACACAGAGTCCTGATACTTTACACACAGAAACCCAACCGTGTCCTTACAAATCTTATTAATCAGACTTTAAATAATTCATTTGTTTATACCGATAGAAAAAGTCAGATAAGTCGATTTCATGGCAGTGTACTGCTAGAAAGGGTCAAAAAATAAGCTTTATTTAAAATTTGCAAGGTGTAAAAAAAAAAAAACGTGCAGGAGAGAATTTTTTGTTTTCTGTTCTCTTCTCCATCTTCTAAAAAAAAAAGAAAAAAAAAAGAGTGTGACAAAATGGCACACCTTTGAACGCTTCTCCTGGGATCGGAGCTTTGAGCGGCGCGATAGGGCAACCTCAATAACAGAAGTGTGTGACATGACATGAGAGGACGAGATAGGGCGCGGAAGAAAAGAGAGCGATGGTGAAAGCAAGTGAGATTTAGAAAAAAATGAGAGGCGAGGAGACTAAAAACAAACTAAAAATTATTATAAACACTAGGATAAATAAGATGATTATTTCTTACAGAATATTAAATTGCAGAATGTGATCACAGGCTATGATTCACATTTATGTAGCCAGCAGGCAATGACACATGACTAGGGGAACATGTCCAGCACAGGGAGGAGAGGGATGGTGCAAGTCCATCTAAATAAATCTGCACATCGCTCTAGCCTCTTTTGCACCCCTCCACCCCCAAAAAACAATCGCCATCCCATCGGTCTCTAGGCGCATGGTCATCGACAAGAGGGATGAACTGTTAATTACAAAATCAATTAAAAAAGAATTTCTCGAGAGTCGTGCAACCCTCTCCTTCTGGAGGGCAGCAGGGGCCGCAAGTGTCCAGCGGGCCGAGCTGTTGTCTGCGAGTGAGAGCAAGAGCAATCTGCTTTTTCATTTTTCAGCATGGCCAGACCCAGCCGGAGATTGATCGTCACATATGGCCTCAGAAAACAAACTGTCAATACCTTGAATGCTGGAGAATTTGAACAAATAGCTGCCCTCCTATTCAAGCTGCTCGCTGCATCCCATTTAACAGATTTTATTGACAGTTTCCTTCTTGTAATTAAAGGGGGGGAGGGGGATGAAAAAACACGACGGCCAGCGACCAAGATAAAGTTCAAAGATGGGGTCAAAGGAAAGGAGCCGCAGGGGCAGGAGGGGCGCACATCTGAGCGTGTTATTGACACGCAGGTGCACGTTGATGGGCTCCTGGTTTAAGAGGTATCTGAAGATGGGCTTATGCTAATGAGGGAAAAGGGACATGCCTTCAAACAAAGTGCGAGAGAGAGAGAGAGAGAGAGAGAGAGAGAGAGTGAGAGAGAGAGAGAGAGAGAGAGAGAATGCGGTCTCTGAGAGCTCTCTGCATTTATTCTGTATCAGATTAATCCGGAGGATCGGTGCCTAACAATGCCACGGGAGAAAAAGACATCAACTGTCAGAGAGCTTAACTCCTTCTGTACTGACCAACCTTACAACACTGAACTTCTGCTAATGAAAGCACAACAGAATGTGTGCAGAATGTGACATAATTCACATATTAATAGACTGGCAACAAACACTCACCAGCCACTTTATTAGGAACATCCGCTCACCTGCTCGTTCACGCAATTATACAATTATCAGCCAATCATGTGGCAGCAGTGTAGTGCATAAAGTCATGCTGATACATGGTCATAAGAGTCAGTTAATGTTCACATCAAACATCAGAATGGGGGGAAAATATCACAGAGAGTTTGACTATGGCATAGATGTTGGTACCAAATTGGTTGGTCTGTGTATTTCTGAAACTTTAGAGCTTACCCAAAATGGAGCAAAAAGCAAAAAACATCCAGTTTGAAGGACAGAAAGGCTTCACACTTCCCATGCCGAAGTGTCCTTGGGCAAGACACTGAACCCTAAGTTGCCTCCGATGGCAAGTTAGCGCCTTGCATGGCAACTCTGCTACCATTGGTGTGTGAGTGTGTGTGTGAATGGGTGAATGAGACACAGTGTAAAGCGCTTTGGATCCAAGTGCCTTGGATAAAAAAGCGCTATATAAGTGCGCCATTTACCATTTATCGATGAGAGAGATGAAGGAAGAAGGGCCAAAGTAGTCTGAATTGACAGGAACACTACAGTAATTCAAATAACTGCTCTTAACAACTATGGAAAAGCAACTCAGAATGGATATTGAATCTTGAAGCTACAACTTGAGAAGACCACGTCGTGTTCCAATCCTGTCAGACACTACAGTTGACTACACTACAGTTGAAGATTGGAAAAATGTCACGTGGGTTTCAGTCCTGTCAGTCCTGTGCCCATGATAGCCTTAGATTCCTGTTCTTGGCTGACAGGACTGAAACTTGATGTGGTCTTCCGTTTTTGTACTAGGTCATCTGCCTCATGGTTCGATGTGAGATACATTTCTGCTCATCACAGTTGTAATGAGTGGTTACCATCATCAGACCATTCTCCTCAGACCTCTCTCATCATCAACAAGAGGTTTTAATTTAAGAACTGCTGCTCACTGGATTTTTGTGTTTGGCTGATTGGAAATATCCATTTCCATAAATAACCATGTTCCTAATAAAGTGGCTAGTGAATGTATATAATATATAAAAATAAATTATCTAAAAAGCAATCCTGAATGCTATAAAATTTCTGTATAAATAAAAAAACGATGACATCTCTTACTAGTCAGAAAGAGAGAAGAGAAGATGACCAGCTCACCTGAATTTGCAAGTGCTATAGCTTTCAAAGTCACAAATTCCTCTTTGTCCAGCTTCATGCTCTTGTACTTCTTCACCAGCTGCAGGATGGCATTGTTCAGGTCCAGCAGGCCAGCCAGCTTGGACTGGTCCTCGTCCATGATGTAGTCCTCAGCGTATACCAGCTTGTCCTCGAATGACAGTGACCGGTAGACCACACGCAGGATCAGGATCTCCATCCATGCACTCTGCAGCAGACTCATCTGATCAGCCAGAGACAACGTGGAGAAGCCTACATGAAACAAAAAGAGGTTTGAACACTCGATGTATACTCCTCATTTAGCTTTTCAAACCACTTTATGGATTTTCTAAGGTTGTGTTTAATGTAGCTAATGCCCTGGGGTATTTTTGCAAAGGCCAAAGGACCGCACCAGTAAGAGGTGGAGTGGCTTATAAACACAAATCCTCCACTATTATCTGCTTTAGTGAAATGTGAATGTTTCATAGGATTGACTTCTCACAACCAAGAGATGATGATAATGATGAAGAGATATGGTAAGAGAGGAAAGTGGGCAATAACAGGAACTATAGGTGAAGTTTGAGGAGGACTGTGGGACACGAAGTGCATTGGCATTCTAAAGTTGTGGTCTCTAGGAGGATGGAGGGAACAAAGAATGGAGGGAGGGCGGAGAGGAGCCCGGCGCTCGGCGAGGCTCTTGTCTTGCGCTGTTCAGCAGGCCAAGGGGCATCCTGCAGGAGGGAACTCCTTATCTCGCCAAACATGCAGCATGGATCAATTCTTCCCATCACAGAAGCTGAAAGACTAATTGCTTGCCTCAAACTCCCTTCTCCTTCCTGCTCACCTCATTCATATCCCTTACTCTCTCTCTCTCTCTCCTCCCATCCTTTCTATTCCTTTCTCTTAAAAAAAACATTCCTAAAATAGACTTAGAAAAGCAACAACATGAGATACCAATGGACAGCAGATGAGTGAGAGCATGACCTGAAGTACAACAGTCTGGGCAACAGGATGTGATGAACAGAAAAGCAAACACTGATAGGTGGGTCGTGATCTCTCGTGATTTGTTAACTTTTCGAAGAGAATATGAGGCATCATCGGTGATGGAAGTACCACGCGTAAGCACATTGGTGGGAGAGAAATGCTTAGCCTGAGATAGAAAGTACCACCATTTTCTGCTTTTATCCTGATTGGCAAGATCTCTTTAATGTTTCAGTAGGTATTTAGCCTATTATTTACAACAAGCGCTAATTTATTAGCAAAACTGTTAAAATCCCTGATCTTGTTAGGTATGCGCTGAGCAGTTGGTGTACTTCCTGGCCTGCTGTTGGACGCGGAGTGCCAGTTGGCATCAGCGTCCAACACTACTTAATAACATCATCATAAGACATTAAGGACAATTTTTTTTTTAAAGGAAGTCTTCAGTGTAACATGCTGCATTCTTGCAAATAAAGACGGTGCCAATGAACTAAATATACAGACCCTGAGATCCTTCTCCTTGAGATTTATTCATTTATTTGCTTGTTTTTACAATCTTAAACTATCACATCGAAAAAGATAATATACTACCATGAGACCGGGTATGTTTAGGCAACAAACAAAAGAGGACAATTCGAAGCTGAGACAGTACAGGGGTGAGTTGCACAGCAAGAAAAGCCTAGCTGGGGGTGGGAGAGGACAGCAGTGGCAGATGGACAGAGCCCGTAGCCTGGAGCTCCCTGTGTGCCATATCATAGCCCTCCCTCCCAGTCACTGCTGTTAGTAAATAATTAGATTTACACGTTCCCTGATCTCCAACACATCTCCCCACAGAATAATTAAAAGCTGGATGATTATTTTATTGAGTGGAAGGATGCACTCCTCCCCCTCTCCTCCCCCAACCTCCTCATCCCACCTTTACTGAAGTCCATCAACGATTTTATCGGGGGGTCGGTCCCTGCTTTTACGGTTGTCATGCCAGCACGGGCATCCAATTTTTCTTATCTCCCTGATTAATACAAATGCAGTTTCGGAATGCATTAATTAACAGATACAAATCTGCGTTCTCATGGCCGGATCGATAGCGTGAAGAGAAGAGGCATCAATGCGAATTTACTGCCAAAGACGGAAGAGGTTCCTATATTGGCATTTACGTTGGGGGCAAACTTTAAAGTTACGTCTTGGGGTCCTTTCTTCTTGCCTGTCTTTCTTTTCTTTTTTTCCCCTCCCCCAGTCTGTTCAATTCATTTCACAAAAGAGGCATGCGATAACAGTGATAGGGGCTCACCTTTAAAAGCTAGGGCTGCGCTGGGAAGATCATTAAAGAGCTGAATTAAATACCAACGTGGCAATCTGGATGGCAGTAACCGTGTACAGCCGCTTCCTCAAAGGGATCTCAGCCATGCAGGCGACTCGGAGAAAGTTTCATGTGTCAAATCTTATATTTTGATTTATCATAATGAGTTGTTGGAATAGTCAAAACCGTATCCACTTCAATGCTTTGCAAATTTGTCAATTAATCCTTGAGTCCTTTTTTTTCCAGGCTCAAAGCAGACATGTCTATCTGGATGAAACTCATCTGAGATACAGGATCTTCAGCACCCCAACCCAAACCCTTCCTACACGCTACAGAGAGGACTGACACCAAGAGGTACCAAACAATCTAACTCCTTCAACAGAAAGAAAATATGAATCATTCCGTGGCAGAGGAAAAGGGAAGAATTCCGAGCGTTTAAAGAAACATGGAAGAACAAATCTGATGGCCTAGCTTTTGTGAAATCGGCAGTGGCTTTTTCAGGAGTACTGGGCATCCGGGTGTATGTGTGTGTGGCATGTTGCAGGATGACAGAAAGAGGCTGTGATTCAGCCAAGCGAAGTTAACCCCTACCAGGCACGAGTGCTCAGTGACAGAGTTTGCCAAATCTCTTCTGACTGCACATTCACACTGCTGAGAGGGCCTTTCAGTGGGCAGGCACACACACACACACACACACACACACACACGCTCTTTCACTCTTTGCATCACCACCTCCTTGCTTTCTCAATGAGCATGAGGTGATAGTCTTTATGATAGGGTCTATGGTATCTGTGTATGTGATGTCACGTAATGACAAAACAAAAGCCTTCTCACATATACACACAAATAAATTGCTCCCTGTCTGATACAGTGACACCGCCAACTTATCAGAGTGCTCTAGAAACATAACTGGTGATAATTGACATGTAACTAGGAAAAAAAAACAACAACTCTCAAATGATTCAAATGAATCATTCATCCAAATGACACACGTATCATTTAAGCTCAATTCTTCCTATATACAGGAAACACAGTACAGTAAGATTATTTTGCAGTTGCAAAAGTGTAAAAGAGAAAGGCGGAGGGCTATTACTAAGATGCACTTCTTCTTAAAGAGAACACCATAAACAAACGCACACATTTTCTGTAGCCATCCGAGCCAATTCAATTGACCAGTACACACAAGCAATGCAACATCTGCCATCGTGACTAAATAAAGACTCGTATCATAGGACTTGACTAAACCGACAAGCTTCATTGTGGTTTGAAACCTTCAGGAGAAAAACAAAAACAAAAACAAATGTTCACTTCATACCACTTGGGATGGGGAGAAACAAACAAACAAAACTAGTTTTCTTTGCTGTGTGAGTTAAGCGGATTAACCATTAAAGCCTACTCATCATTCATCCCATGCATGAGTGTGTACTGTATGTGTGTGTATTTATAACCCCTAGACACTAAGCCTCTTCTCAATGTCCGTTGACGCATCTTGCTGCTGGCATACCCATAGACGACATGTCCTCGCCTTCAGTCACCCACACGGCAAATATTGAGCTAGTGAAAAAACGTGCGCAAAACAAAAACCAACATCAAAAAGGCAAACAAACCAATGTGAGTGTGTGCATACGTGTGTGTGTGTGTAAACACAAGTCTCTCAGGTCTTTAGGCTGGGGAAGTGATGACTAGAGCTGAGAGCTGCATGCGCACACACACGCCGCACACACACAGACACACAGACACACACACACACATACACACACGCACACACACATATACGCTGATATAATTATTGATCCAGCAAATTAATGCTATGCCTACACCTAAGGCTAACCTTAGTAAACAAAAGTAATTTCACTCTTTCAGCTGCATATATATATATATATATATATATATATATATATATATATATATATATATATATATATATAT
>JAFFST010050970.1:137487-139731 GCA_022414735.1 Noturus placidus | reverse complement strand
AGCGAAAAGGTATTTCAGTCTGTTTTATCTTTTGGCCAGATTGGTTTATGGGTAAACATTCACTCTTTGGTAGGTTCAGTTTATACCCTGAAAATTTCCCAAAGTCATTTAATACACGATTTATAACTAACATTTCTTCATGCAGTCAGATTTCTCCAGTGTGTGTGTGTGCGTGTGTGTGTGTGTGTGTGTGTGTGAGTGTTTGTGTGTGTGTGTGTGTGCGCGTGTGTGTGCGTGTGTGTGTTTTTAGATGTCTCGTGGGTGCAGTGCAGCAAGCCTGAATGTGGTAAATGGAGAAGAGTGAGTGATGGTGTTGATCCTTCAGTTTTACCTGATGACTGGAGCGCAAAAACAACACAGGTATACACACATGCAAACATACACAAAGCTTCTTGTGTTTTCATACTATTCCTCAGTTGGAGGTATTTAAGCACTTTGTGTGTGTGTGTATGTGTGGTGTGTGTTTCAGACCCTGCCTTCAGCAGTTGTTCTGCTCCAGAACAGAAGTCCAGATTGCCTGAGTAGGAGATGTTCATTTACAGTCTGGTGCCGGGATCACTGGTTTGGGCCCAGCAAAGTGGCTATCCCTGGTACCCACATACATACATACAAACACACACACAGCCTCAGTGCTGTCTTAAAGCGCTAAATCTTTTGAAATACATGAGTCATTTATGAATATTATGGATAGGTGGGTGGATATCTAACCAGCTAGTTAATTAGATAACATTTGAATGATTTGGCTTGGTAATTAATTAGTCTGCTTGCTAGCAGTAATGCAGTTCTATCAGCTATTTGAACCCAGAGTTAATATATGAAGCTTTTTATTTATAATAACTTATAATTTATTATTTATAATAAACCTTCTTAGCCATAAAAGGAAAATGCAGCAGTGCCTTCTGGGTAAGTTGTTCTCATCTGGCCATGTTGTGACGTGATGGTAATTTGAATAGGGTAAATAGAGTTAATTAGACCACAGTGCATTAAAAACAGTATTGGAACAAAACCCATGACTGTCTGTGACTGTTGTGAGTGTTGATGTTGTCATGTTGTGATATGCACACTTTAATTTTAGTTTTGGAAATTCTCTTTAATGACAGTGATAACGATGATGATGATGATGATGATGATGATGATGATGAGGATGATTTTGTGTACAGGTGGCCGACGATTGTGGAGCGAGATCCCAGCACAGAGGAATATTTGGAATTCCGTCTGATCTCACTCCGGTATTTTTCCCATCTTACATACACAAGCCCATTAGTGTGATAAAAAGTTCATAATTCAGTCTACTACAACAATAAATTTATAGATATTTTTAAAAATAGGTTTAAAAAAATAAATAAATAATGTGTGTGTGTGTGTGTGTGTGTGTGTGTGTGTGTGTGTGTTAAGTATAGGTGTCATGTGACGTATTTTGGAGAACCAGTGAGTCGAGCCTGGGTCATCTGTAGCAGAGTGAGGGACTATGCTGACCTGTCTGAGGATCATCTTCTTAATGTAAACACACACACACACACACACACACACACACACACTTTTCTATCTTAAATCAGTTTCTTTTCCTGATTGGAAGCATTGATGGATTGTGGGTTTTTAGCTTTACACTGTGTGTGTGTGTGTGTGTGTGTAGGAAGTTGGCAAGGACCTGAAATATGCCATTTATAGGGCCAAGGAAGCACTCAAACTGTCTCTGAAGGTAACACGCACATGCAAACACACACACGTAAAACATGTCAGATCCAAAAATCGGATGTTACCTAGCCAATACAAAATACTTACAATGCACTGTAGAAGTTGAGTGTCCATACCTGGCAGGTAGAGAAAACCTATAATACATGTAGCATTTGTGGCATCTCATTTATACACACTTATTTATTTATTTAGTTCATTTATTTATCTTATCTATGTATCTGTCTGTCTATCTCTTTCTGTTTCTCTCTGTTATTGTCTCTGTCACTCTCTCTCTCTCTTATTTTTTTTGTTTCTCCCTCTGTCTCTCTCTCTCTCTCACGCTCAGGAGCGGTTAGTGAAGTTTGGGTTTCATAGTCGTTACGTGTCAGACAGAGAGAGCTCAGAGGATAGTGATATCGCAGGTAGACATACACACACACACACACACACACACACACACACACACACACACACATATATACATACACACGCACACACAGAGTTAGATTAGATTATTGCAGGGTTCTTACAAAGTGCTTGAAGTGCTTGGCTTTTGCTTTTTGAAATGTA
>JAFFST010050970.1:127487-132487 GCA_022414735.1 Noturus placidus | reverse complement strand
TATATGAATATTCATAACGAATCATGTTTATACATTTCATTTTTTTTATTATTTTAAATTTTTTTTTTATTGGATCTTTTTTGTTTGATGACGTTTGGTTGTTTCCTTGCTTATCAGCTTCTTCTCTGTAATGATGCTGTTCTCTGATGTGAGGAGAACCCCGGATCCCTGCCGGTTCTTAAAGCGCGCGCTCCTTCATCTCTATCCGTGATCTGCCGCCAGCTCACGCGCTTCCCCTTTAAAAGAAAAGGATTTCCCCCTCCTCTCGTCTCCTCTCCTCTCCCAGTCTTAGGCTCAGTCGCGCGCTCTGCTTCCTATTGTTCCGAGTGTCAGATCCGGATTTCCATTAATTAATCACCGTAACCGTTACCGGCGGACACACAGACAGACAGACAGACAGACAGACAGACAGACAGACAGACAGACAGACAGACATCCCATACGCGCAGCACCGGGGCTCACCAGAGGATGCTCCTACCGCGGTTTCATCCCAAATGGCTCACGGCGATCACACGGCGCACCACGCATTGTGCAGGAGCCGCTATTCCGTGTTCCCTATGTAGTGCACTTGTGTAGGGATCAGGGAGCGGTTTGGGGTTAACATTGAGGACAGGAACCGGGGCACGCAGACACACCGGTGAGGACACGACACATTCCCCTTAATTAACACATACAGTCTTTACTTATCTCCTAACAATGCATTAACATTCAGTGCTGTAAGTGTTCATCAGTAGCCTAATTCAGTATGGCGTTACTTAAACTGTTGCTTTAACTTCAGCATTGTAAGTGTTAATTAATCAGTGTAGGTTGTAATGGTTGGTGTTAATTCAGCTCTGTAGATAATTCTGTATGTTTTAGTCAAACACTTCAGGTGTTAATTCAGCCTTGTCCGTGTTAATGCCTGTACGCATGTAACTCATAATCACTACAGGTAACACTACAGGTGCAGCATTAATTCAGCTCTGTGTGTGTTCACTCAACACTGATATAACTCCAAGAGTGAGGTAAATGTTGTGGTAAGAGAGGATGATGATGATAATGAAGGTGATGACGGTGATGATGATGATGATGATGGTGATGGTGATGATGATTATACACACTCTGGTGTTGTTTTACTCGGTTGTTCAGTGACAGTAAATCAGTTTTTTCTCCTCGTGCTCACATGACGTCTCTGAAGATGATTATTGTGTGTGTGTGTGTGTGTGTGGAACAGCCACAATCCAGCCTTCTGTTTAACTAAATAAGCGTGACGATAACTCTCTACAGTAACTCTCTAAAACTCTAAAAATAATGCCGAGTTTACTGTGTGCTCTTTGTGTTCTCTCGCATGTCCTTATTTTCTCAAACACTCCTCTGATTTTGTTTTGTATGGTTTGTGCATGCCGTCACATGGATGCTGTCAGCTGCACATGGCTTATATACAGGTTACAGTATATACAGGTGTTCCATTTGATTGCAAACTGAGTTTAATGATCATTTAATCAAGATATTGATGAAAAACTATTTCATACACTTGACCTTGCTGTGACCTTTACCCTGTTTGGCTCTAATACAAAATCTAATCTAACTCCAGATAAATCCTACAAGCATTAACCACTCGAGAATCTCAGAATGGATGGACATGAGGGTGTTCATGTGACTCACAGATAGAGATGATCAGAGATCTGATCAGAAATTTGATGTAGTGGCTGAAGGATATTCTCTGTTTCTTCCCCAGAGCGAGAGAGTGTGTGTGTGTGTGTGTGTGTGTGTGTGTGTGTGTGTGTGTGTAAGAGAGAATGGCCCCAAGGCCATCTTCAGGTGAGTTATGGGGTCTACACCTGATGCCCCCCCGTATTTTGGTGGATTGCTGTTTACCCAACGGGATGCTCGTCAGTCTGGAGTGTTTACGTGAAGCTCCACTCATCAGCATCAAACAGCAGCTATTCACAGAGGCCCGCAAATACCCCCTCTACCACCTCCTGCAGGTAAATACCATCACCAATTACAGCCTCTTCTACCTCCTGTAGATAAACACCCCTCTACCACCTCCTGCAAGTAAATACCCTCACCATATACCCCCTCTACCTCATCGAGCAGCTAAACACCCCTCTACCATTTACCGCAGGTCGATAATCTCACAAAATACCCCTGCTAACACCTCCTGCAGATAAACACATCTCTACCACCTACTGCAAGTAAATACCCTTACCATATACCCCCTCTACCACCTCCAGCAGCTAAACACCCCTCTACCACCTTCTACAGGTCAATAACCTCACAATATACCCCCGCTACCACCTCCTGCAGGTAAATACCCTCACCATATACCCCCTCTACCACTTCCAGCAGCTAAACACCCCTCTACCACCTCCTGCAGGCCAATAACCTCACAAAATACCCCTGCTACCACCTCCTGCAGGTAAATACCCTCATTATATACCCCCTCTACCACCTCCAGCAGTGAAACACCCTTCTACCTCCTCCTGCAGGTAAATAACCTCACAATATACCCCCGCTACCACCTCCTGCAGGTAAATACCCTCACCATATACCCCCTCTACCACCTCCTGCAGGTAAATAACCTCACAATATACCCCCGCTACCACCTCCTGCAGGTAAATATCCTCACCTCCTGCAGGTTAGTCTCCCCGCTTCTACTTCCTGCAGGAAAATGCTTTGGAAAGGTGATTTATAATAAATGTGTCACAATTAAAAACAATGTTTCTGTGTGACTGGTAGGAGGAGTCTTGCTATATATTTGTGGGCGTGACCCAGGAGGCAGAGAGGGAGGAGTTTTATGATGAAACACGGCGACTGTGTGACCTTCGACTCTTCCATCCTATCCTAAAGGTCATCGAACCTCTTGGCAACCGAGAAGAGAAGATCCTCAACCGTGAGATTGGTCTGTGCGTGTTTGTGTTTTTGTTTATGTATGTGTGTGTGTGTGTATTTTTGTGTGTGTGTGTTTGTGTGTATAACCTTTTTTTTTAAACTTAGGCTTTGCTATAGGCATGCCAATCTGTGAGTTTGAGCTGGTGAAGGACTCGGAGGTGCAGGACTTCAGGAGGAGCATCCTGAGTGTGTGTAGGGAGGCGATGGAGGAGCGTGAGGGAGGAGGACCACACACACACGCTCTGTACGTTTACCCTCCCAGTGTGGAGTCATCACCACAACTACCACAGCACATCTATGCCAAACTCGACAAAGGTGTGTGACGGTCCCTTTGTACACATCCCTGAGAATGAGCTGTTACTATAGAAATGATAATGTATTGGAACGAGCACGTTAATATAAGCAATTATGTTATATAAATGAATCACCACCTTCTGGCCAATCAGAATCCAGAATTCCACAGCGCTGTCGTGTACGTTCTCTGTGTCTCTGTGTCTGTGCAGGGCGTTTGATTGTGACGATCTGGGTGGTGGTGTCTCCATCTAATGCCAAGCAGAAGTACACGCTGAAGATCGCTCACGACTGCGTGCCGGAGCAGCTGATCGCCGAGGCCATCAGGAAGAAGACGCGCAGTATGCACTTGTCAGCTCAGCAGCTCCGCCTGTGTGTGCAGGAGTATCAGGGACAGTATATCCTCAAGGTGTGCGGCTGCGACGAGTACCTGCTGGAGAAGTACCCGCTTAGCCAGTACAAGGTGAGGACGGTGTATGTGGAGAGTAAATACAAGAGAGACAGAAGGGGATCAGACAGACAGACAGACAGGCAGTAGATCGTTCACTAACCGTTTTCTCTTTGTGTGTGTGTGTGTGTGTAGTATATCCGCAGTTGTATCATTGTAGGAAAGTTGCCACACCTCATGTTGGTCAGTAAGGACAGTGTGTATGATCAGTTGCCGTGCAGTGGCTTTGTTACTCCGTCGTACAGCCGCCGCACACCCCAGCCCAGCCCAAGTCCCGGAGGGGGTGATCCCGCTAACCCCCGCTCTCTTTGGACCTTCAATGCTCACACTCCACTCCGCATCAGGCTCATCTGCGCCACCTACGTCAACGTCAACATCCGGGACATTGACAAGGTGAGGCTTTGCTTCCATTCAGAAATATATACTTTCTTCTATGTCGAGATGTTTAGTAACTTTTTATAAACCTATTATTTATGATGTTAGTAAAATTAAAAAACTATCATCTCATGATAGTTTTATGTTTCTTAGCCAGTTCTCCTTCATGACTTTCTGCCAGGTACTGTCATCCACAACTATAAATGGGTTTTAAAAGCTTGCATTTGGCAACTCAGTGACACCTACCCCAATAGTTCCTGTTCTGCAGAAGAGTACCTTCTGTGAAGCAGGATGTAAAAAGCAGTTTGAGATGTTACAGAGTTAATGGCATGGTTCCTTGATTTCTGAAATAAATTTTTTGTTTTTTAAAAAAGTCCCTGAAAAACGTTTCTAGGTGCCTGGATTCCAGAAAATTTTCTGGGGTTTCGGTAAAGGTTCCTTGGTTTGTAAGTTTCTGAAAAAGGTTCCTGGGTTCATGAGTTCTGAAAAAGTTTCATAGGTATCTGAAAAGGTCCCTAGGTTCTAGAAGGTTCCTGAGTTCCTAAAAACATTCCTGGTGTGTGTGTGTGTGTGTGTGTGTGTGTGTGTGTGTGTTTGTTAGATCTACGTGAGGACTGGTATATATCATGGAGGGGAGCCTTTATGTGACAATGTCAACACACAGAGAGTTCCATGTTCCAACCCCCGGTAACACACACATACACACTCAAATAAACACACTGTTCTAAACAACACACAGTGTATGAGTTGTTGTTTTGTGTGTGTGTGTGTGTGTGTGTGTGTGTGCGTGTGTGTGTGTGTGTGTGTGTGTGTAGGTGGAACGAGTGGCTGATGTACGATATTTCTCTGACCGATCTCCCTCGCTCCGCCCGTCTCTGCCTCTCCATCTGCTCCGTCAAGGGTCGCAAGGGGGCTAAAGAGGTTTCACCTTTGACCTTTGCGTCCATACTGTGGAGCCTAGCATTAGCCTAACAGTTTCTAACTCATTTGTGTGTGTGTGTGTGTGTGTGTG
>JAFFST010050970.1:112469-121546 GCA_022414735.1 Noturus placidus | reverse complement strand
CTCACACACACATTCATACACTACGGACACTTTTAGACACGCCAATCAGCCTAAAATGCATGTCTTTGGACTGGGGGAGGAAACCGGAGTACCCGGAGGAAACCCCCGACACACGGGGAGAACATGCAAACTCCGCACACACATGGCCCTGGCGGGACTCGAACCCCGGAGGTGTGAGGCGGACGTGCTAACCACTAAGCCACCGTGCGCCCTAAATAGACAACATAAATACACTAAACATAAAAACCTGGTCAAATTAAGCTACACCCTCGCACATCCAGCCCATGTCCAAACAGGAAGAGAACAAAACCAAAACAATTGTTACGTAACTTCAGCTTCACCACTGATATTTGGTCTAGCAGTGTGAGCCCAATGTCTCTTATAAGTTTAACAGCACACTGGATTGATGAGGATTTTACTCCCCAGAGAGTCGTTTTACAAGCAACGCAGTTTAAGGATTCGCACACTGGCCAAGCCGTAGCAGGTGCGTTTGATGACATGCTTCAGACGTGGGGTATTCCGAAAAGTGTGAAGTACTCGTATTGGTACTCGGTATCGGCAAGTACCCAAATGTAAGTACTTGTACTTGGTCTGAAAAAAAGTGGTATCGGCGCATCCTGTCAAATACAGTAAGCAGTAATGTAACACACACAAGTGTCAGCATCATGCTGCAGGAGTGATGACAGTGACGACAGTAATGTGGTGTGTTACAGACCTGAGGCAGGACATGCTGACTCTCCAGATCATTAAGATCATGGAGAATATCTGGCAGAATCAGGGACTCGACTTGCGGTGAGACTTTCAAACCAATCAGAGTCCCCACACACACACACACACACACACACACACACACACACACACACACAGACATACACACACACACACACAGAGAGTCAATCAGAACCACCTCTCTCTCTTTCTGTCTGTCTCTCTCTCTATCTGTCTGTGTGCAGGATGTTGCCTTACGGGTGTCTCTCTATCGGAGACTGTGTGGGTCTGATCGAAGTGGTGAGGAACTCCTTCACTATAATGCAGATTCAGTGTAAAGGAGGCTTGAAGGGGGCGCTGCAGTTTAACAGCAACACACTGCACCACTGGATCAGAGAGAAGAACAAGGGGGAGACGTGAGACACACACACACACTACTGGAGTTTAACACATCATTCTTAGAGCATCTGATTAAATCACGGTCTCCTTCTCTCTCTTTTTCTCTTTCTCTCTATACTCTATCACTTTCAATGTATCTGTCTCTTTCTTGCTTTCTCTGTTTTTCTCTTTGTCTCTCTGTATGTCTTCCACTCTTTCTTCATCATCTCTCTCTCGCTCTCTCTCTTTCTCTCCCTCTCTCTCAGTTATGACAGTGCGATTGATCTTTTTACTCGTTCGTGTGCTGGTTATTGTGTAGCTACTTTTATCCTCGGCATTGGAGACAGACACAACAGTAACATCATGGTCAAAGAGAATGGACAGGTAACACACACTCACACGCACACACACGTACACACACACACACAATAACTATAATATGCAAATAATATGCACCAGTGTGATATTCTCGAATATGTAAATGTGCTGTGATAAAATAATAATAATAATAATAATAATAATAATAATAATAATAATTAAAAACATTTGTTGCCATAATGTCTCACTCTCTCTGTCTCACTCTCTGTAGTTGTTCCATATAGACTTTGGACATTTTCTTGACCATAAGAAGAAGAAGTTTGGTTATAAGCGTGAGCGCGTCCCCTTCGTCCTTACACAGGATTTCCTCATCGTCATCAGCAAAGGAGTGCAGGAGTGTACCAAGACCAAGGAGTTCGAGAGGTACACACACACAGATCACAGCTCCACTGATATTAAACGGATTATAAAAATCGTTGATATGGTGCAGGTGATTTTCTATAAGGAGAAATGTCTTTCTTTTAACTTGGAAGGAGTCTCCAGTGTCAGTGCTGGATTTCTGATGAGTTTAGACTTTGTACTAAACTAATAATTAACTTGGTCAGGCACCCCATTATGGATTAATTTCCTGTAACAGCACACCACAAAATGTTTTATTCCTTATCTAGCTTATCTAGTTGCACACTCTAAATGTCAGGTGTGCATTCTATTAGCTAACTGACCCAGTAACCATAGGAACAATTTCTTTGCAACACAAATTTAACATTTAATCAGAAAATCCTCACTATGAGACATCCTCAGTTCTATCCAAAGGGTTGATCAAATTGTGGGCCTTCACTCTAAGTGTGTGTGTGTGTGTGTGTGTGTGTGTAGGTTTCAGGAGATGTGTTACAAAGCGTACCTGGCGATCCGTCAGCACGCAGGTCTCTTCATTAACCTGTTCTCGTTGTTGCTCGGCTGCGGAATGCCCGAGCTGCAGAGCTTCGACGACATCGCCTACCTGAGGAAAACCCTGGCTCTGGAGAAGAGCCAGCAGGAGGCGCTGGAATACTTCACCAAGCAGATGAACGATGCCCACCATGGCGGCTGGACCACCAAGATGGACTGGATCTTCCACACCATCCGGCACATGCCCAATGAGCACTGACACACACACTCACTTTTCAGGACTGCCTTGGAGATCTGCAGGACTGATGAGGAACCAGTGAGGGATCTCAGAACATCTGCACATGAGGTAACAACAAAGACTCTTAGGAAACTTAGATGATAGTGGGAGCATTTGATGCACATTTATTATATATGCATACACACACACACACACATGTACTACTTTCATGCACTAATATTATTAGAGCACTGCACTAAGAGGGGCAATGAAGTTACTGCAGTATTACAGCAAAATGGATATGCACAGTTATTATGTATGCACACACACACACACACACCTGCACTTTGTAGGGACCATAAATGGAGTGTGAGTGTAATAAGTGATAAGTTCTGAAATTTACACTTGAAGTTTATTTTCCTTTGGCTGATGATGACATGCAAGAAGCTCTTCTCCAATTAACTACCACCTATTCTGCACTACGTGTCCTCAGGTTTCCTCAAAGGCCAAGCATTGATTCCAACATGGAGGGCATAATCTGCCTCAAGCACACACGTCATATAATGCAACAGAAACCCCTAAAAAACCTGATACGCTTGAGTAGCACAATGACGAGGATGTGACAGTCTTCCTCAGTAAACACTTACTACACTTTTAGGGAAAAATGCAATGTTAATGTTTGTGTGAATGAGCTTTAAAACCAGTGTCACTGTGAAAGCAATCTGACCCTCTGACCAGCTCACAACATGCGCTTAACAATCAAACACATTGATCAATCTAAAATTTGTTAAACTTATTTATCGATTAAATGTTTTTCTTAAACAGAAGCTTTGAAATGTATTTTCTACTTAAAATCAAATATATTCTATCATTTTAAATAACTAATTTATAAATTCACATCATTCGTTAATTGTTTCGAACAAACAACTTGACATAAATCAGCATTTTCACACCTGTACACTACAATCAACTTTATAAAAGATAAGGCTCAACTAAACAATTAAATCATAACTCAGATTTAGAATGATCTAAAATACACATTACGATCAATCTTATTGATAAATCAGTCATCATTGGGTCAGTCCAAATTGGTTGCATGATTGCGTTTAATTTTTCTAATTGGTTTCGAATGATTACCTCTTTGTATTGTTTTTGCAAAATCACCACTATGACGGCCATCTTTGTGTCATGGCACACAACAAATTTTGATTATACATCTGTTTATGGAAACCTCAGTATCATTTTGCAGAACAGTTTGCACATTCTTGTTCCTTAGACTTAGAAATTGAGTCCAAATGTAAAGCTCATGATCACTCACAGTTCCACATTTAGGTTCAATTTATAACGAGAAGGGTTTGAGTTTCAATCTTAATTTTTTATGGGGTACCTGCAGAACATTTAAGATTTGAGACTTCTCTTATTTTTAAAAACTTCTGAGAAACTGGTGAGAAACTGCTTTTTGTAAAAAATTCCCCTCACTTTCGGGTTGAATATCTCTGGTGGGGGACCAGATACGAACCTGAAATTTTTACAGAAATATTGTGAATTTGAAGTTGGAGGAAAACTCTGCAGGACAGTGGACCTCCAGGTCCAGATTTGAAGACCAACCTGTTCTATTATGTTGGTACACGTGTACAGTTGGTATGCATGAATAGATTTGATCCAAAAATGGATGTACACTGTTAAGTTTTGGTGTTTTATAAAGAAAACCTGAATTAGCTTCTTATAAAATAATGAATAAGCTGGGTAGTGGGTGAAAATAACAATGTTTAGTAAGGAAAAGAAGAACTGGAGCTTACATTTAAGAAATGGAAACAGAGTCATAAACTGAGCTGTGTTTTACAATGACAATACATCAGGAAAAAAAAAATCTGGAAAATTAAAAATAAAGTCGAGCAACCTGCTTTAGACCACTTGAGAAGGACTGATCCATTTCTTAAACGTAAGCTTCAGTTCTTCTTTTCCTAGCTAAACATTGCTATTTTCACCCACTACCCAGCTTATTCATTATTTTATAAGAAGCTAATTCAGGTTTTCTTTATAAAAGACAACTCTGGGGTAAATGTCACAATAAATTTACATCAATTAACAGCATATTAAATGTTGTGACATACGTGCAAGCTACAAAATATATAAAATTCTTATAAAATGTGACCCAGCGCATGTCATTTTTGCCGTTGAATCAACAAACATTTTTCTTAGATATAAATTTTAATTAGCATTTTTCTAAATGACAACTAATAACTAAGAATCTTTCACACAAATCAGGAACTTATCAATGTGCAAAGTAACATTTCTTAAAAGCAAAACAGAACTTTACTTGTGTATAAACTGAGAAAAAGATCTGGCACAAAGCCAACAATGAAAAACATCAATCAAAGTCAATAATATTAAACACATTTTTTGAACTGATGATGTTTTAAATAATGGTGCTGAAATAATCATAAGAAGTTACATTAGATTGTTAAATTACGTGTTGGTATTTATATTTTGAGTATTATTTTGGTTTAAGTGTTAGCTAACATCCCAACTCAAGTAGCATGACTGACTGGTTTGTAGTGTGTGTTTAGATTTAACAGATAAAAGGGTATTGACCAGAGTGCCGTCTCCATGTCTACAGCATTACAGACCACTCTTCAATCAGTTAGAGTTTAGTTTAGGGGGTATATTTGTGTAATGTTTTAGATTTTATGTTGAATGTAGTCTTATGTGTAGTTGTTAAAGGAAGGTAACAAGAAATTTCAAAAAAGTTCTTGCTTTGAATTGTTAATTTATTGACTTTTTATTGACTGTTGTTACAATGTAAAATTTGTGGTGTGATAATCACCTGAATTAACAGTATCTACTCCCAGCTTCACAGTTCAAACAGGACGACATTTAACCAATCTTTACCTAAAACATTAAAAAAACAAACAAACAAAAAAAAAAACAATACAAATAATAACAAAAATACAGAAATTTTACACAAAATGCTTTTCCGAAATTCTAGCTCAATCCACATTTTATGTTTGACATCTCCAATTTACTCAATTTTAATAATAATAATTGTAAAAAATTTTGGAAAACATTTAGTGAAAAAGATTTTCATTTAGCTGTGTATTTTGATTTCCTGTCAATTAGGTGGCACCAATTATTATTATTATTATTATTTTAAATTTAACCTCAACAACTTTCATACTGTAATACTTTTATAAATTAAACATAATTCAATTCACAAGCACAACAGATCTTTTGAACCAAGGACCTGAACAATGTACAATAAGATGATTTGGTTCTGTTTGACCAGAATGGTTTTGTTTACAGATTCTCAGGAGAAATTTTAAAATGATAATAATAATTTTTTTTAAAAAAAGGTCAAATGGGTTATTTAGAGGAATCACTCAGAGTCTTCAGTAGTTCATCAGAACAATGTAGCAGATATCACCTGACCACCAAACATTAGTCAATCGCACGATTAGTTGTAGTTTGCACAAACTTTGTGTTGCGTTTGTGTGTAATGAACAAAAACGTTATAAGCAATATCGTACATTAAGATCAGATTCATTCATTTAGAGTCATGCCAGATTAGACACGTCACTGGATTTGTGAAATCGGAAAATCACTGTACTGTAATTTTGATAAAGTTTTCTACTTTTTAGTCCAGACAAATCAATGCATGTTTGTCACCTGATGATATTTATAGTGATGTTTTATGAAATAAACTTTTCTCAACTGTGTCAAAAGTCTGATTTACATTTTATATCATGGACAAATATACTGATGTTGTAAATTAAGCTGTTAGTTTATTAAAAATGTGTTTAGCAAACCGCTCATACAGTGCATCTGTAAAGTTTTCACAGCGCTTCACTTTTCCCACATTTTGTTATGTTACAGCTTTATTCCAAAATGGATTAAATTCATTATTTTCCTCAAAATTCTACAAACAATACCCCATAATGACAACATGAAAGAAGTTTGTTTGAAATCTTTGCAAATTTCTATTTATTTATTTATTTATTTTTAATCACATTTACGTCAGTATTCACAGCCTTTGCTCAATACTTTGTTGAAGCACCTTTGGCACCAATTACAACCTCAAGTCTTTTTGAGAATGATGCTACAAGCTTGGTACACATATTTTTGGGCAGTTTCTCCAATTCTTCTTTGCAGGACATCTCAAGCACAGCCATTTTCAGATCTCTCCAGAGATATTAAATCAGGTTCAAGTCTGGGCTCTGGCTGGGCCACTCAAGCACATTCACGGAGTTGCCCTGTAGCCACTCCTTTGTTATCTTGGCTGTGTGCTTAGGGTTGTTGTCCTGTTGGAAGTTGAACCTTCGCCCCAGTCAGAGATCCAGAGCACGCTGTAGGGATGGTATTGGCCAGGTGATGAGTGGTGCCTGGTTTCATCCAGACATGACACTTGCCATTCAGGCTAAAGAGTTCAATCTTTGGTCTGAGAGTTCTTTAGGTGCCTTTTGGCAAACTCCAGGCATTCTGTGATGTGCCTTTTACTGAGGAGTGGCTTCCATCTGGTCACTCTACCATACAAGCCTGATTGGTGGGGTTCTGCAGAGAGGGTTGTTCTTCTGGAAGGTTCTCCTCTCTCCACAGATACATGCTGGAGTGCTGTCAGTGTGACCATAGGGTTTTTGGTCAACTCCCTGACTAAGGCCCTTCTCCCCCGATCGCTCAGTTTGGCTGGGTGGCTAGCTCTAGGAAGAGTCCTGGTGGTTCCAAACTTCTTCCATTTACGAATGATGGAGGCCACTGTGCTCATTGGGACCTTCAATATTGCAGAAATGTTTCTGTACCCTAACCCAGATCTGTGGCTTGATACAATCCTGTCTCGGAGGTCCACAGACAATTCATTGGACTTCATGGCTTGGTTTGTGCTCTGACATGCATTGTTAACTGTAGGACCTTTTATATAGACAGGTGTGTGCCTTTCTAAATCACTGAATTTACCACAGGTGGACTCCAATCAAGTTGTAGAAACATCTCATTGATGATCAGTGGAAACAGGATGCACCTGAGCTCAATTTTGAGTGTCATGGCAAAGGCTGTGAATACTTATGTACATGTGATTTCTTTGTTTTTTATTTTTAATAAATTTGCAAAGATTTCAAACAAACTTCTTTCATGTTGTCATTATGAGGTATTGTTTGTAGAATTTTGAGGAAAATAATGAATTTAATCCATTTTGGAATAAAGCTGTAACATAACAAAATGTGTGAATACTTTCCGGATGCACTGTATACACACACACACACACACACACACACACACTGTGAATACTTTCCGGATGCACTGTATATGCTAAGTAATTTGTCTGCGACATGCCATTATTTTGTAGGAGTAAAAATAACCAAGATGGCCGCCGAGTGGTCAGGAAAACTCTATTGATCTGTACTCTTCTTATTTCTCAATTCTTTTTGACTCTGTCAGTGAATCACATCGTCACATGGTTCTCTGTTCAGTGAGTTAGTCTCTGGTTATCCGGTACATCGGTTCTCTGTGTGTTTTAATTGGCCGGGATCAGAACGTGGCTCTCAGCTGATTGCGTATGTTCTTGATCTCGAGCTCCAGCTGCTGAATCCTGCTGTCTCTCTGATGGAGCTGTTGCCTCAGAGATCTGATCTCTTCCTGCTGCTTATAAAACACATTCAGCAGCTGAAACACACAGAGAATGTACTGAGCTCACTCAGATCAGTACTGAGATCAAATTCAAATAAATCTTGATAACTGTACCTCCTTCTCTGCGGCTGGTAGTTTGCACGCCGCTGAGTTGCACCACAGAACCCCACAGTGTGGGTCTCTCCAGCTGTTCCACTGAGTTTCATCATCCTGCCATTCTGATAGGTCACCTATCTCATAACTTTCTTTCTGATTGGCCAGTTTCTCTGCTCCGCCATCCAGGCTGCAGGCCGAGCGCTGGAGCTCAGCGTCCTGCTCTGGAGCTGGGTATGGGTTCTGCACTTTGGTCACAGGCCTTAGAGACACCAGCACTGGGCCTAGAATCAGAATGTTTTAATTACATTTACCAGCAGCTAGGTGGCTCTACATTTTAAATCAAACAGTTTGTTTATAGAAATATGTTTCACTTCCTTAACATCCACATTATAACAGTTAAAAAAGGACTACTCCCAGTTTCAGAGGCTCCAACCACAGGATACATGCTCTTCTGGCCTAACTTTGACAATGTTGAAGGCTGAAATTTATCATTTATCATTTGATTGGTGCTCTGAACTGTTTCACAGTGAACATTCCGGAGTGACGTATAGATACCAAGCTCAAAAAACATTCACAGAATCCAGTCTTTAAATGTCCTGAAAGGGTTTTGTGTTAACCCTAACCCTAACCCTAGGTAGTTGTGTGTAAATAAGATGGTTTCACATGTTTACGAACTGACTACAAGTGGAAATATCTTGAATGAAGTTGAATTTATGGGGTATTTCCTATTGTACGATTACAATATACAAAATACAATATTTTTAATCCTATTTTAAGCCACTTGTATATGTTTCAAGCTTGACATAGTCATGTTCTATTGGCAGGTAATTCTGCTCATTTTAAGCATATAATTATC
>JAFFST010050970.1:98295-100142 GCA_022414735.1 Noturus placidus | reverse complement strand
TTCACAAAAAATTACAGTTTTATATCTTTATGTTTGAGGCCTGAAACGTGGCAAAAGGTCGAACAGTTCAAGGGGGCTGAATCCTTTCGCAAGGCACTGTGTATATATATATATATATATATATATATATACATACACATGTCCTCTAAAGTGTAGAAGTGGATTTCCGAGCATGTGCGCAAGTAGATGGCGTGTGTTAGGCGATATCTTTCGACATGTCCACTAATCGCTGCTGTGTTTTTCTGTTTGTTTTTTTCAGACAAAGTCGACATGAGTGAAGGCTCTGCACCCCCTGTTGTAACCGAAGACAGCTGAGACCCTCACCGCCAGATCGCACTTCAACACACACACACACACACACACACTCCCCTCACCCCCCTCACCGTTCGTCTCAAATAAAGATTCTTCCATGAATAACCCTAAAACGGCCTCCTGTGTATTTGTGCTCAACCCACCGATGGCTAAATTCACTACAATATATATTAACTGAAATGCTGACTAACTAAAGTACGTAGCATACTTGTACCGCCAAACCTGAAAAACTCACTAACACTGACTACGTTTACATGGACAGCAGTAATCTAATTATTGACCTTACTCTGAGTAAGATAATAATGTGATTAAGGTGTTTACATGAGTCGCTTTTAGAATGCTCCTGTCATGTTCCCGTTTCACATGTTATAGAACATAATTAGATTAAGAGCCCACGTCATTACGTCACCGCGACAAGCTGTCCGACGTCTCGCCATAATTTCACGCATCAACATACAGTTCGTCTTCGTTATGGTACCATATACAGTTTTGGGTGTTTTTATTTAATGTTTTTCTAATGCTTTATGTGCAGTTAATTATTTGTCATGCTGTACATGCTAATAGACAACTGCGTGAAGCTGTGGGCTGCGTCCCAAATCATCTATATAGTAGCTGAGATACACTTTTTTTCCCCACTACAGGCCTATAGTAGTAAAGTATGCAATTTGGGACGCAGCCATACTCTCTTGTTCGCCGTAAAATGTCAAACTGGCGTGTGTAATCGTGTCCTGTCGCAAAATGTGGTGACAACTCTTACAAGACGTTCATAATGTGATTAAGGTGTTTACATGTCTGTAATACACGTCCATAATGTGACTAAAACAGGAGTACTACACCTGTCTTAATTCGATTAGAGCTTAATTCGAGTATGACATTAATTAGATTAAGGTAATTTAAAAATTGCCGTTTACATGATAGTTTCTTAACCAAAGTATGGTCTTAATCGAGTTAAGAGTGGATTATTGTTGTCCATGTAAACGCAGCTAGTGTGACTCCATAACGCTATGTAAAGTACATGACATTTTTCTCCTAATCACTAGTATTACCAGAATAAACCGATAAGATAAGCCAATCACATGGCTGTTCTACACAATTAAATCTTTACACAACAATACACAAGTCTCTACTGTTCTTCATGAAAATAGTGGAAAAACATGTCTGCCCTAAGGTGATGTGTAAATTATAAATCATCATTATCATCATGTCAGTATATGTGAGATCCATGGAAATATATTCAGTTACAACCAATCGCTGTGCTGCAATATATTCTTCAATGTACATAGTGCAAACAACCAACATTTGCAGATGTTATACTTGCAAATATTCTGCTGTTCCATATGGGACCACACAACGATAGTAATATAAGTGTGTGTGATAGTTATTAACATGAGTGTGTGTCGCTGCATGATGCATTTCCAGAATTCAGTGTTCATCCATAGTAACTGTCTGGGCAGAGCTGCAGTTGATTACATTACACTGTTCATACTGTTTGTAAATAAAACCAACTAAATTTGTTGGAAAATATTACAAACAAA
>JAFFST010050970.1:88295-95795 GCA_022414735.1 Noturus placidus | reverse complement strand
CGATGACCACTTCCTCCTTAGGTTCCTAGCAATATATTTCTGAACACCTTCTTGTGTATAAATAATAGAGAGACCATGTTGAGCTATTTGTCTATAATGCGGTACATTTGACATTTTCACAGGGTAAAAATAACCCTAAGGATATTAACTCATTTATGAAATAAATTTAACACAGCATTTTTGTAAAAATTAAACCGCCCAACCTCTTTGTCGGGTCAAACCACTTCCCAACAATAAAAACAAATCATAACAGTGTGCGAATAACAAACAGGGATGTAAAAGTGCACAGTGAGGTCAGAGTTTCTATCATACCCACACACAGTACAGTTTCTGTTCAGTTCACATGAGAGATTTAAGTTAAAATGTCTTGGCAATAAAATTAAGTTGATAAATGTTGAATAACGTAGAAAGTGTAAAGGTTTGAGCTCATACTGTAACAATAAAATGTGGTATATATATTATAATAACATACAATTACCATAGAAAAAACTATCATTCATCTTAATGTAATATAATTAAATTAGTCATATTGTGTGTGTGTGTGTGTGTGTGTGTGTGTGTGTGTGTGTGTGTGTGTTTTGTCTCACTGTCTCCGAACAGGTTATACTCCTCACAGCCCAGAGCGAGTTTATCCTCCTGACCGCAGCACAGCCACTCCCCCTGCCAGAACTGTGGGTGGAACTTTGTTACGATCTGAGGATTGTTCTTTATCTCTGCAACGTAAAGAAAAGCAAGTGCTTAAGTTAAAAGGTCAGAATCATGAAATCTGATACACGCATCTGGTGTCTCCACCTTACGTTCACTTTAAGGAGAGATTAGTCAGTTTGTCTCTTGTGGATGTGTCCAGCCTTTGTCCAGCAAATGATTAATGTGATACATTTTTCCACTTGTACTAAACACTGTGCCTCTGCCCCTGAGGTGAAGACTGAGCGTGAATTCATCCACGTTTCTTTGGGATCCACACTGGACTGCCAGTTTATCAGTTTGAGGTTCAGTGACACTAAAGGACTGCCCCCTTAATGAGTCAGTATGACGACTGTGTGGGTGGAGCTACAGATCTGTACTAAACACTGAATCTGTCTCAGTGCTAATTAACTCATGAAGAACAAGGATGGAGTGATGGAGGATGGAGGAATAGTGTGTGTTATCTGGATAGAAGATAAAATCTGTGCTTCCTCTTTCGGTTGCTTACTTTACTGCTTCTTTGAAACACATGACTGCATCAGTACACACACACACACACACACACACACACACACAGAGTGAAGTGTGACTTCCTACAGAGCTTCTGAAAGCAGGATGTGATGTAATCACGCCTGTCCTCAAATTGCCAAAATTAGCTTAATGGACTAATAACGAACAAATTAGCTAGATGTCGGGATAACTCCTGTGTGTGTGTGTGTGTGTGTGTGTGTGTGTGTGTGGGAACTAACCCTCCTTCATGTTTTGTACCCACGCACTCCTGCTCTCATTACTAGGAGCAAAAATATACAGAGTGTTCGTATCATAAACCACCTAGAGAGAGAGCGAGAGAGAGCGAAAGAGAGAGAGAGAGAGAGAGAGAGAGAGAGAGAGAGAGAAGGGTAAGATATTGAGAATTGAAAAAAGAAAGAATGATGAGTGAAAGGGTGAAGGAAAGAGGAAGACAAAAAAATAGATACAGAAGGAGAACAAGAGATTATTTACATGACCTGCAGTGTGTGTATATATATATATATATATATATTGTGGGGTGACCCACAATGAACGGTGCTGATTTACCTGGAAGGGGTATTTATTTTCACACGGGATGACCAAACCTCCATTTCTTACAATCTCAACACACCTGACACGCTGCAGGTCAATGGAGCCCTTCCTGAACTTCTTCTACACACACACACACACACACACACAAACACACACACACACATACACACACACACAAGGCTTGAGAATCTTATGAACACACACATTCTGGTACTGTTGGATTTGTGGGGACTGGATGCAGGTCCTCAAATCCACAGGAACGTAACTGACTGTGTTTGAGAAATAACAGTGTGAAAATGAGAGAGTTCTTTCCCCGAATACCGGAGCTAAAGTTCCTGGAATTAATATACTAATAAATCAATAAATAAACTTAAAGAAAGAAAGTAGTAGAGTCATGCATATATATTTCTTATATAGTCTAAAATACATGATTATGAAATTATTATTACTATTTTATATATTATTATTACTTATTAATAGAATTGTTGGATGAAATGAATTAAAACTGAATTTCTGAAAATTAGGGAAAGTGATGACACAACACAGTAGACAGTGAGACGTGAAACGTAACGTAACACGGTGGTAAAGCGTGTTAGTGCTGACCTCGGCGCGTCCCTCGTAGTATGTCAGTCTGCTCTTGGTGAGGACAAACACTCGCTCTTTATAGTTGAGTGGCGAAGTTCGCTTCTTCTGCTGTGACCGCTTGATCAGAGTCTCCTCTAGAATAACTTCGAAACTCATCTCTGAGCTCTAAACACGTACGAATCTGCCATGTACATCACACACATATGTTCACACACGTTCTCACACGTGAATTATCGCGCAGTTGTAAAGACGTTTCTTCACGACTGTGAATCCGTTGATTCACGACTGTGACGTCATTAGCAGACTAATAGAACGTCAGGGTTCAAAGGTGTAAAGAGTCACATCACTCATCAGGCTCGGATGATCTGTCATAACAGAGACCAGAAACACTACAGGATTTACTAAACTGCACTGCTTTTTACACACTTTACTATAGATAACTATTTTATAGGTGTAAAGTAAGTAAATTTTATTGATAAAACACGTCTAAAACAACAAAAGTTGACCAAAGTGCTGGACATAAAATATAATATAAAAAAAATAGATGAGAACAGGTTAAAAAAACAATTTATAAAATGTGATTTTAGCCTATAAAACTTTAAACTTTAAAAAAATTATACATTTATTTTACAGCCAAATTTACAGCTGATTACTGTAAACATACTGTAGAGTAATATACTGAAAACTTAAATAAATAAATAAAATAAAAAGGAAACAATAAGGGAGGAAGGAATGATGTAAAGATTTTACAGTACTTTAAATATGTTTATAAAGTACTTTACAGACAACTGCCAATAAATTTACTGTAAACTTTACACCAAACCTCACAGCTTAATTGAACTAACTGTAAACGATTGACAGAAGCATTGCTGATACAGCATACACCGGTCTAAAGTCAATTACAGTCATCTAAACCCCAGGAAATTAAAACATGTATTTTTACACACTTATTATACAACTGTTATTTTGTGATGAGAATTTTTATATCATCTGAACAAAAGGCTTTTTTGTAAACACTGCAGACACATTTAGATTTACCTGAACAAAACAATTTAAGAAAATTAAGCTAACATCATATATATATATATATATATATATATATATATATATATATATATATATATATATATATATATAAAGTAAATATATTCATTTAATTAAATGTAAATTAATGTAAAATAATTCAACCCTTTAGGTGTTAATAGAACACTGCAACTATTAAAATTAAATGTGTTTATTAAATGTCATACAAGTCAAAATTGTAGGTTTATATTTGATGTTAATTTCCTATAAGTACTTGAAACACTTTTATTAATACATACTAAATACTTATTAAATACACACTTTTATTAAATACTTTATTTAACAGAATAATTAAAGCTAATTAGCACCGCTGGTGTTGATGTTCTGAATACATTTCCTCTGTTAGTGCTTCACTATGTTAAAGACATTCATGATGATTGGATGTTAAATGTGTGTTAATGGTTGTTGAAATGTTGTGTTAGTATTAGTGAAGGTCAGCATTTCCGCAGTAAATAACAGTCTCATGAGTTCAAAGTTCTCGAAGTGTGTCGAGTGTTCAGCTTTTCTGAATCCCTCAGACAGGAGACATTGAGTACCAGAACTTAATTCCACGCAGACACACTTCACACACCTCTCACACACGCTTTAAAACATTAAGGAAATTTTAAAAAGGAAAAGAGTGTTTTACCTCAGTGTTCAGGCTCAGAGTACTGTTTAATCTGAACTCCAACTTTACGCCACAATCAGGAAGTAACTAGCAGGAGTCCAGCTCACAACCGCTTTCAGAACGGAAGTGTCTGTGTGTGTGTGTGAGTGTGTGTGTGTGTGTGTGTGGTGGCCTCAAGGTGCACATAGCCTGGCACAAGCATCGTGGTGACGTCACCGCCACTTAGTGGCGAATGGCGGTTGTTGTTGTCCGTTGTCCGTGTGTGTGGGTGTGTCTGTGTGCTGTGTGTGTGTGTGGGGGGGGGTCTATCTACACTGCTTCTAATTTGACTAGCAAATAAGAGCACACTGTAAATAGCATCTCTCTCTCTGAGTCAAATTCAGAAGAAAGAATGTTTTATTCTTATTCATGACAAATCTGAACATTTTTCTCTCTCTGTTTCTCGTAAAACAATAATAATGATAATATTAAAGTAATAACAGAAACTACAGCTGGTTATGTAAATCATCATCAGACTCAGAGGAGTTGATATTTCTGTTTCTATTTATGCACTAGGAATGATGAACTAACTCATAAAACAAGTCGTTCATCACAAAAGTGCAGGTGAATGTGCATGTGTGTGTGTGTGTGTGTGTGTGTGTGTGTGTGTGTGTGTGTGTGTGTGTGTGTGTTTGTTTACCTCTTCAAAGGTACCACATCCTGTTCACTTACCACATGGGTATGAAAGTAAAACAAAAATCTTTGTCCATTTGTGAAAAGAAGAAAAGAAACACATAGAGGAGAATTTAGTTAAGATTCTTACAATTGTGCATGTGTGTGTGTATGTGAGCGAGAGAGAGAGAGAGAGAGAGAGAGAGAGAAAGAAAGAGAGAAAAAGAAAGAAAGAGAGAAGGAGAGAGAGAGAAAGAAAGAGAGAGAGAGAGAAAGAAAGAGAGAGTTGACGGAAGGGCACACTTTTTTTTCACTTGGTTGTTTCTCAAAAACGGTAAAATAGATTCCAAAGAGGAAAAGGACCATCTGAGCTGTTATCAGCATCAAGTCCAAACGCCAGCACCTGTCATAACTTGGCAGCAGTAACGCAGAAAGATACGTACACATTTTGGAGAAACATATGTGTGTGTAGAATTATGAATGTGGGAAAATTCTGCTCACTAAATTTAATCAAATTGTGTCTTCACTCAACGTCCAAATGCTTAATAAGCATTATTAAAAAGAAAGCTAATGTTACACAGTGGTAAACAGTTGACTGTCCTGTATATATATATATATATATATATATATATATATATATATATATATATATATATATTATATATACTGTATAATATACTGTATATACAGTATATATTATATATAACCGTGGTGTTTCCCACGGTTTCTAGGGCACAGCTGTCACGGAATCAGAGTTACTGCCTACAACCAGTGTCGCCGTAAACCACATCCTACGAAACATGGCTGCCACAATACACTCCCACTCACACCATCCTGTTCACCAGCATACTGATTTCCTACACATGGACATTGTTCGGTTCATTTTGGCTTAACTTTATTACAAGTACAGAGGCAGTGAAATGCAGTTAGAATCCAACCAGCTGTGCAAATAGTAAATAAGTGAAATGAAATAAATAAGGTTACGGTGAGATTAGTGAAGATAACAGTCTACAGGTAAAGGTAAACAGAATGATGCAGACCAGTGATGCAACTGTCTATTAGGTTAAATGCAATAAACAGGAATTGAGGTGCAGTAGGTTGAGATAAACAGTACACAGATAGAGGTAAACAGTATGATGCATGTAATATGATGCAGTGGGTTACAGTAAATGCAGATGTGCAAATTTCAATAAAGTGCAAATAACAGTCTGATATAAATAACTGTAGTATGATGGAGAATTGCAGCGATGTACAAATACTTACAAATAATTGCAGATAATAGCAATAATATGTATGATACAGCATACTGCTGTGTTTAATGATAATGTTTAGTTGTTAAAAGGAGGCGTGTGGTTAATATTTAGAAGCTGAGTTCAGCATTAGTCCAGCTAAAGGGAAAAAGCTGTTCATGAGTCTGTTTGTGCGTAAACACTTCTGTGGCGTATTCCTGATGGGAGACATACACACTGTGCATGATTTATTTTATTTTATTTATTTATCAATTTATATAGCGCTTTTTTTACAATGGTACATTGTCTCAAAGCAGCTTTACAGAAATATCATTTTTACATTTACAAGCGACTTACTAATGAGACCACATTCACACACCAATGGTAGCAGAGCTGCCATGCAAGGTGCTAGCTTGCCATTGGGGGCAACTTAGGGTTCAGTGTCTTGCCCAAGGACACTTCGGCATGTGGAGTCACCCGGGCCGGGATTCGAACCGCCAACCCCACGGTTGGTGGATTAGTGGACAACCCGCTCTACCGACTGAGCCACCGCCGCCCCAAATGATGGGCATGAGAGTTGTCCTGGATAATACCTCTCACGCTCTGCAAGCTATGCTTTTTAAAAATGCCCATAATAGTGGGCAGATGTGTTCCTGTGATGTGTTGGGCAGGTTTCACTACCTGTTAATATGGTGAACAACGTCATTAACAGACGTCAATGTCTGCATGGGAGTCCTGCGTGGCAAGGGCAGTCTGTGTACCGGAAGTAATGTAATAATGAAGAGCCTGTAATAATGAGGAGTCTGTAATAAGGAGGAGTCTGTAATAATGAGGAGTCTGTAATAATGAGGAGTCTGAAATGAGGAGTCTGTAATAATGAGGATTGTGCAATAATGAGGAGTCTGAAATGAGGAGTCTGTAATAATGAGGCGTATGTAATAATGAGGAGTCTTTAATAATGAGGAGTCTGTAATAAGGAGGAGTCTCTAATAATGAGGAGTCTGAAATGAGGAGTCTGTAATAATTAGGATTCTGCAATAATGAGGAGTCTGAAATGAGGAGTCTGTAATTATGAGGATTCTGTAATAATGAGGAGTCTTTAATAATGAGGAGTCTGTAATAATGAGAAGTCTGAAATGAGGAGTCTGTAATAATGAGGAGTCTGAAATAATGAGGAGTCTGTAATAATGAGGAGTCTGTAATGAGAAGTCTCTCATGAGGAGTCTTTAATAATGAGGAGTCTGTAATAAGGATGAATTAGTAATAATGGAGGAGTCTATAATACTGAGGATTCTGTAATAAAGAAGAGTCTGTAATACTGAGGATTCTGTAATAATGAGGAGTCTGTAATGAGGAGTCAGTAATAATGAGGAGTCTGTAATAATGAGGATTCTGTAATAATGAGGAGTCTGTAATGATGAGTCTGTAATGAGGAGTCTTTAATAATGAGGAGTCTGTAATAATGAGGAGTCTATAATACTGAGGATTCTGTAATAATGAAGAGTCTGTAATACTGAGGATTCTGCAATAATGAAGAGTCTGTAATACTGAGGATTCTGTAATAATTATGAGTCTGTAATTAGGAGAGTGTAATAGTGA
>JAFFST010050970.1:80795-83295 GCA_022414735.1 Noturus placidus | reverse complement strand
TCGATGAAGAAGCTCCCTCCACCTCCTCCGGTGAGTGATGCTGAGGAGCAGGTGATGGTGGTAGCTCTGTACGATTTCACAGCGTGTGAGAGTTCAGACCTCAACCTGAGGAGAGGAGAGGAGTACAGGATCCTCCACAAACAGGACCAGCTGTGGTGGAGAGCAGAGGACCAACACGGGTGTGTGTGTGTGTGTGTGTGTGTGTGTGTGTGTGTGTGTGTGTGTATGTGTGTGTGTGTGTGTATGTGAGAGCACGGTGGCTTAGTGGTTAGCACGTTCGCCTCACACCTCCAAAGTGTCCGTAGTGTATGAATGGGTGTATGGATCACTGCACCTGGGGGCCAGCTTCAGTCGTCTTGACTCAGTCTTGCCACTGAATCATGGTGATCACCGGGAAGTGAGAGTGAGGCTGGTGCTGTGCAAGTCTTCCTCACTTTACTCCAATTCACACGCAAGTCAAGTTCCAGCTTGTGTTCTCCATAATGGAGGCAGAAATGGTCTTCGTGGAAATTGACGTACGAACTCCTGTATGTGTATGTGTGCGTGTGTGTGTGTGCGTGTGTGTGTCTCAGCTGGTGACTGTAGTGTATCTCTGTGTCTCAGGAATAAAGGCTTCATCCCAAGTAACTATGTCACAGAGAAACACAACATAGAGGCAAACGAGTGAGTTACATCACACACACACACACAGACACACACACACACACACACATAAACTTTAAGCATGTATGTGTGGTGTTACAGGTGGTACTGCAAGAGCATTAACAGGTCTGAAGCTGAAAATATGCTAAGACAGGAGGTGAGTGGAATTTATACCTCCATCTATCTTCCATTCATCCATCCATCCATTCATTCAATTCATTAATCTTTTCACACATCTACCCATAACTCTCAACATATCCATCTTCACTCTAGACCTCAGCAGCTCTGTGTACCCACAATGGATTTCTGCAGTCTGACTCAGTTTCCTCCTATAAGTGTAAACAGAAGTGTTTATTTGCGCGAGAGATAAAGGGAACTTTATAAGGAGAAATATTGGAGACTTCAGTTTATTGTTTCACCATTGTGTGTGTGTGTGTGTGTGTGTGTGTGTGTGTGTGTCAGGATAAAAATGGTGGTTTCATTGTAAGAGAGTCCAGCCAGCCAAATCGCTATACTGTGTCTGTCTACGCCAAGGCCAAACGGTAAAGTATAGTATCTCTCCTTTCAATAATGTCACTGTGTTCTGATTGGCTGAGAGCAGTATGATGTGTTCTGATTGACTGAGAGCAGTATGGTGTGTTCTGATTGGCTGAGAGTGGTATGGTGTATTTTGATTGGCTGTATTGATTGATTGATTGACTGATTGATCAGGGAAAGCCTGGGAGATGTGAAACATTATCAGATAAAACAGACGGAAGCGGGAAAGTTCTTTCTGGCTGAGAATTACATCTTTGGCACCATTCCTGAGATGATTAATTATCACAAACACAACGCTGCAGGTAACAGCACTTCTCTTCTCCTCCATCATCCTCATTATATTGTTATTCTGTTTAATACTGGACTCTAAAATGTTATACATTCTAGACTATTCTTAAACTTACAGTGTTGCCTCTATCCTGATTTCTTCTGTTTGTGTATATCTCATACTCAATAGTTTTAGATCTTCAAACAAAATACAACATAAAATATTAAACCTGAGTAAACACACAATATTTTTATTGAAGCATAAAAAAGTGATCCAACACCTATCACTCGTGTGAAAAATTAATTGCCCCCTTAAACTTAAAATCTGTTTGTGCCACATTTAGCAGCAATAATTGCAACCAAAAACTTCTGATAACTGGAGATCAGACTCTTACATACTTCTAGGACTAGGACTTACTCATACACTTTGGATCATTGTCCTGCTGCAGTTATGCTTGATCTTCAGCTTACGGTCTGAAGACCGGTCATTCTCCTTTAGGATATTCTTGCGTCTAGTCCAGTTGAACCCCATTGTCAATGCAGTTTCATAGATTTGTGGAATTAGTAACTATGGGGGCAAATACATTTTCACACAGGCCCAGTTGGTATTGGATAACGTTTTTGCTTCAATAAATAACATCATCATTTAAAAACTGTATTTTGTTTACTCAGGTCGCCTTTGTTTATCTTAGATTGTATTTTAATTTCTGAAATTCAGTACGAGATCCACACAAAACCAGAAAAAATTAACACAAATTACACAAGTAATTTGTTTTCTTATTTTTTAATTTTTAATTTTATAATAAGTTTTATTTTCTAGGCCAGGGGTGCACACACTTTTTTGACTTGTGAGCTACTTTTAACATGAACAGTCAAGGAGATCTACCTACACTAAAAATGCGAAACATATATATGTTCATGTACCTTGCATAACTGCATGAGCCCTTATGGAACACTACAATTCAATTATATATATATATATATATATATATATATATATATATATATATATATATATATATATATATACTGAGTATACTTCAAATATATATAC
>JAFFST010050969.1:162079-173441 GCA_022414735.1 Noturus placidus | reverse complement strand
CAAAAAAAAAAAACAACAACAGACAAATATATCAAAACACTACACAAATATACAGTTCATTGCAAATTTGTGAGAATTTGTACAAGCCCATTTGAAAAGTGAACACTGGAGAGGCAAGCTTAGTGGTCATAGCTTTTATTATTAATTCATATATAAATGTAATGAAATTTTGCATGAATTATTAGAATAGTAATATTAGCGCCCGCGATAGTGTTTGTATATTGTATATTATCTGACTTTTATTGTTTTTGATGTATTCTTTTACGAAACACATATGAGTGAACATATTATCGAAATCTTATTGTTTGATTTAAAGTGGTTCTTGAAATCTGTGTTAGTATTGAACATGTAATGTCCAATTGTTATTGAAATATAAGGGCCAGTCATAATCTAAGTATACATCTTTGTATTAACAGGATAGAGTTTTTTTCCAGTCTGCATATCAGGCATTTTATTATTATTTATATAAAGTACTCTTTGAAACATCTCCGGAACATCCTTTAATGACGCATGTTATTCAATTCAGAATGTATGAAACAGACTAAAGTTTAATTAACGATTCAAAAATACTTATTCAACCCACCAAAGTGCTTGCTCTTTCTCTATTCACATCTCTCATTCTGCCTCGCTCTGTCCTTCTCTTCCTCCACCCACATTCCCATTCCTGCTGAACCGATTCTGTCTGGCTCGAAGTTTGACGCCAGCTCTGGTGCAGTGCTTTCTTCCTGCAGTGCTCATTTTAAACAAGGGTCACAGAGTCCCAGAAGCCAGACCAACTTCATGAGTATATAACTCCATAATTCTGTTCTATTCCAGGTCATAAGTTACTACAGTAGATTGCTTCTTACTTCAATATACAGCACTAATGCCAATCTGTTAATAATTCACTAAGTAAATGACTATATACAGGCATTTGTTATTTATTTTCTTATACAAAATGTGGAACTTAGACTGCTTTGGTAGCATTGCATATAAATTAATACATTGATTAAATTTAATTAAATAGAATTACTTGACAAAACAAACGGATTAATTAATTGATATGCAAAGTGGTTAGACTTTGAGGTTGAATTGCTTTATTCCTCAGCACAAGTGAGTTAATTGTGTTGTTTAACCCAGTGGTATAAACCCAATTTATTGCTAAATTGTTGAATGTAAGGCGTTTTTGTTGTTGTTGTTAATATTATGGCTCAGTATTTTATTTGTGCCCTGGTAGACTCATAGTTAGCATGCAGCCCTGTCACTGTCATGGCCCCTGTTTGATTTCCAGTCAGGGAACTCCAGCCACTGGAGGGCTGCATGAGCCAGTGTACTTTCCGGTCCCAAAACGGGGGAGGGTTGTGTCAGGAAGGGCATCTGGCATAAAACTTATGCCAGAATCAAAATATGCAGACAGGTGATCCGTGAGTCCTAATGAAAGCAGAACAGAATTATGGGTGAGGGGGAAAAAATTGCTTAGTAGTTCGTCAGGAATGAACATACCTAATTGGATGTGACACTTGAGATCTACAGTAAGGTTAGGCATGCCAATTTTTACTGCTTCCCAATCTTAGTGCATAAACAAGGTCAAAATTATTTCGTCAACATTTTGTAAAAGTCTGGTGATTTCATGCAGCCAAACTGCTAACTAAATACATTAATACTACTAATTTATTAATACCACATTTATTTTTTACACTAATACTACACTAATAATAATATAACATGGGTTTGGTATTGGGGGTGCACAGTGGCTTAGTGGTTAGCACGTTCGCCTCACACCTCTAGGGTTGGGGGTTCAATTCATACCATGGCACTGTGTGTAGATTTTGTATGTTATCAGGTTTCCTCCGGGTACTCCGGTTTCCTCCCCCAGGCCAAAGACCTGTATGGTGTCTGATTGGCGTGTCCAAAGTGTCCGTAGTGTATGAATGGTTGTGTGAATGTGTATGTGAGTGTGCCCTGCAATAGATTGGCACCCTGTCCAGGGTGTATCCCGCCTTGTGCCCAATGCTCTGTTGGATAGGCTCCAGGTTTCCCCGTGACCGTGAAAATGATAAGCGGTATAGAAGATGGATGGATGGTTGTATAGTCTACAACACCAAATCATCTAATCTAATTTCACTGCGGTGTAATTTGTTTATTGTGTTTATCTTAATTATCAAATGTATATTTTAATATAGATTTGATTCAGTATATGACAGTCCAGCAAAAATGAACCCTTGTTTTATCAAGTGGGTTTCTTTGTTGAATACTAGTAGCAAAACCAACTTGTGATTGTCACATAAGGAGGTTGAGGACAGATGCAAATGCAGATAAGAGCTTTTAATAAAGAGAGGCAGGCAGACAAATCCAAGACAATAATCGAGAACGAGAAACAAGATCAAAGACAATGAAACAAAACGAGGGTACAAACTCTTGGTAAGGTGATAACACTCAATACCATATCTTTATACTATGGAGTGAGTGTGTGAGATTGGATGCAGGTGTGCATGATTAGAATGAATGTGAGTGTTCTGGGAATTGCGGTCCATGGCGGCCATGTTTGTAGGATGGGAAATGTAGTCACTGCTTTGCTGTGATATGACAGTGATCATGACCCTACATTGATAGCCTATAAAATGCCCCCACGACATCACACTCATCCTCTAACCCATTCTTTTCTTGTTGAGGATTCAAGATTCAACTATAGAGCTGTACTCCTTTGTTTGTTAATGTTAAATCTGTACCACCAAAAGAGTGTGCATTGACACACACACAACGGGAAATGATAATCCTAATGTATGACTTACTTTTGTAATTTCTTACATTTGAACGCCGCTCCAAAGGTGCTCCTCTCGGAGCGCCAATAACCTACTTCCAACGGGGGTCCTAGGACCCTGTGTAATTCCCAGCAAAAAGGGAAGTCAGAATGCCACCCCTGGCAGCGCTGGAAGGCTGGGCACCACCCCTGGCAGAGCTGGAACACTGGACGCCACCCCTGACGGCACTAAACCTTGGGCGGAGTCCTCGGCGGGCCTAGAATGGGGGGCAGAGTCTCCAGCGGGGCTGGAACGCTGGGCGGAGTCCCAAGTGGGGCTGGAATGCTGGGCTGAGTCCCCAACAGGGCTGTAACTGCTCCGGACAATGCTCAGGACAGCCTCCTTGGCCGGACATGGCAGTGGGACGGCCTCCTTGACCTCTGAGCTGGACAGCAGGACAGCTTTCTCAGCTGTGCAGGGCAGTGGGACAGCTTCCTCAGCTGGGCTGGACAATGGGACAGCTTCCTCGGCGTGCAGGTGCTTCACAGCTGAGAAATCCCTGTAGGCCTCATGCTGCAACTCTGAGGACGCCATGTTGATCTCAGGCGGGAGCTCCACAGCTGAGAACTCCCCGTAGGCCTCATGTTGCAGCTCTGAGGTCGCCATGTTGATCTCAGGCGGGAGCTCCACAGCTGAGAGCTCCCTGTAGGTCTCAGGCTGGAGCTCTGCCGTCGCCATTGCCCCCACTAAAAAAGTTCTGGGCCAGCCTTCGGGTCCGGACTGGCCAGCGCAGTATAATTCCCCTGCAGCGGGAAGCTGCAGGAATTTAGGTGGTTCTGCTGGATGCATGACATTGCATGGCCCTCCGGCGGCCTGGGAACCCAGAAGGGCCAAACGTTCCCCTCGTGCTGTTTTCTTTGGCGGGGCAGGGCCCTCCGGCAGTGGTGGCGTGGGAAACTGCGTGGATGGCGGTGTGGCGCATGGGCCGGCATGCTGCTGCCGCCCTTGTTGCATCAGCTGATCAATCCATTTCAGCGCTTCGTCGATAAACCTACCCCTCTCCCAGAACTCTTGGCCCAACTCGTGCTCATTTTGATCTGCTGCTTCCGCGTGGTTTGGGCATAGTATTCTGTCACGGAACGGGACTGGAGGCAGATGCAGGTGCAGATCAACGTCTATACTTGAATACCAGGTACCTAGTTACGACTGCTAGCATGCTACACATACATGCTACACCATGAACACATAAACGGGAACTCAGAAGACCTTGAGTTAATACTGCCATGACAAACTATACAGACTATAATACTACGCGAAGTGCGCAGTAACTGAAGGACTTAAATTGTCAACATAATCATACCAAAGCAGGGACACCTGGGGCAAATCAAAGACACTCAAGCTTACTTCAATGTTCAAGCAGGAAGTGAACAAAAACAACACAAGAGTCACGTGACCAGTCCAGGGCTGTGCCACAGTGCCATCTGCTGGGGATGGCGTAACAACTTTGAATTATTATTTTCACCATGATATCCTTACATGACCGATTGATTGTGTCAGTGTGTAGCCGTTTTCACAATTTTATATATTCCTTATATATTCGTTATATATTCAGTCTGTTTGCTCTGGGACCAGAGCATCTTTGACACGCACTTTGTCGTTACTATGACATATTAGTAATAGAGATGCGGGAAGCTTGCAGGCTAAGTGAGTATGTTAGTGAGAAACAGTTATGTTGTTATGTCAGGAACAGAAATTGGGCAGAAGGAATGGCTGCTCAGCCTCCTGGAACAGGAAACGTGAGTCTTTATAACATTGGAATGATACAGAGCGGAATGAGGAGAGAGTATGAGACAAATGCAAGAGCTTTTAGCAGCAATGCAACCAAGTGCAGAACTTAAGCGGAGCTTAGTATACAGTAGCTGCCTTGCGTACATAGACAGATCCGGATGTATTGTATTCTAAGTGGCTGCATGTCATTCTCTCAACCCGATTAATGAGGCCATCCTGATGGAGAGTGCTGATAGCCATCCATTGGTGCATTTTGATGATCGGAGCCTAATGCAGGAGTGCGACTCAGCAGCAGCAAATGTGCCTTAGTGAAACTGAAACTGGATCTTCTATTCTCAACACAGCTCATTGAATGTCTCACCCATTTCTTGGTATGCATCTTAGCTATTCTATGATATGTGGGTTGCATTAAACAGCATTATGAGCATTTACAACACCAATTCCAAAAAAGTTGGGACGTAGTGTAAAATGTAAATAAAAACAGAATGCAATGATTGGAAAATCTCACAAACCCATATGTTATTCACAATAGAAGATTGAAAAAATATGAAATGTTGGGATGGGATGGAATCTGGATGGAACAATTTCATTGAAGCTGCTGATAAAAGATGATGATGGCAGATGCAGAAGAGATCAATTCCTATGGTGAAGACACTAGTGGTAATGGCTGATGAAGCTGATGTCATTCTCTGCTTTCGTGTCAGCAGAGTGATGTACTCTTCCATTTGGGGTATCTCTGGCATCCAGAATGTTCACAATGTCTTTCCAAGATGCAGTACACCTCAGGAATTTCAAGGATCTGTATTTATTCTCATATCTGGACGATTGGCTGCTGTACAGAATTTCCCAACAGCATGCAATGAGCTGAACAAAGCTATTGATCTCACAAATTTAAAAGATTCCCTATTTGAATTTTGTTTACTACCAGCATCCCAGTCTCGCTGCTCCCATGACATGTGAGTCAAGTCTCATGCCGTGCAAAACTTGTTGATGGAAAACCATTGGCCACACGTTGGAATATGTAATCTTTCTTTGTTTGGCAGAGATGCTGGTTTGCGATTCTAGTAGTGAAACTGGGAATGTTGCACCATATATTGTAGAGCAGTGGTCACCAACCCTGTTCTTGGATAGACCATCAGGTAAAAACCAGTGGTCTCCGGTGAATAGGCATAGCTGACCACACACCTTGAAATCTTTGAAATCACCTTGAGTCTGGCCCCTGGGAGTGATAAGCTAGTCAAAAATTTTTCTCAAGGTGCATGGAAAATCTCCTATCTATATGCAAAATAGGGGTCCAGTAGTTGCTATATAAAGTATTTTTCACTTTTCCGCTTTTTTGCTGGCCATCACTACGACCAGATGAGTCTGTATTACGAGTTATCGGTCAACAAGCAGAGTTGTAGCAACACAGAGCTCAAGCTCTATGCTGATAACTCATTGTTATTCTCAATAAAGAACAATCACAGCATATTCCATTATTTTTTATCATCAATGGAGAAACATATCAGCATTGTTACATACATAAACCCAATTTTCTCTCTCTCTCTCTCTCTCTCTCTCTCTCTCTCTTTCATGTCTCATGTCACATGATTACTGCAGCTATTATGTTGCATGACTGCAGCTGGGGGCTGCCTGTCCTCCATGTGGCAGGATTATTGACACTGACAGATGATACAGTTCATCTGGGACAGTTGGTGCGCTCCATTGGTACTTAAGAATGTGATGGGCATCTTTGATGTGGCTGAAGTGTTCTGTGACACTCTAGATCTGATGAGGTTGTTTCATAGTGGTCTGACTCTAGTAAGCATACACAATATGCCATGTGGATTATATGACACTTGGTAAGCTGAATGAACGTATTGTATGTAAAGCTGTGCAGCATGGCTGAAGAGAAGATACTGCGCAGCTGTCTTAAGGCTGATTTGTGTGTTTGTGGAATCAGTGGCATACACAGGTAGTATCCAGAGAATTTAATAATTTATAACAAATCCAGGGGTGTGCTAAATATCGGAAAAAGTTGTATCTTCTAGAAGCACGCCTCCCATATCTGCTGCTATCATGTGATCAATATTGTTGTATAACATGAAAGTTGAAACGAGCACCTTGTATTTTTGCTTCCCTGCCACTACAGTGTAAAAGTTTCCATACCCATTTTGTTACTATGGAAGACAGTATCCTCTTTATTAAGACATAAAAGCAGGACTCAAGTTGTAAGGGTTCTCAGAAATTATGCTTGTTATCTCCAAAACCAGACTTTTTGGAAGCTCATAAAAATAGAAACGTTTCTTTTGAGTTTATGTTACTGCCATAAATCCCTCCAACTATTCTGAGGTGCTAAGCAGTGCACACAATGAGAAAGTCATTGGAATATTGGAATTTAGAATAAATACAGAATACAGAAAAAAAATGTATGTGCACATATATATATATATATATTGGCTGTTATTCATTTCAGAGAACTTACTTGAATCAAGACAGACAGAATCAGTGTAAAGTGTTTTACTTTTAGGACACTGGCAGTAAACCACTGCTGCCTGTAGCAACGTCTGTTTTAGATATGTGGCACCATGTATTTGTATCCGTATCTGTTTAGTGCTCCAAATTTTCATTCAATTGTTTAAATGGAATATGAAAACATTGGAAAACACCCCTGGAATAAAACCCCAACACTGTCAGCATGTTTTTAATACTGTGCACACAAGTTACTATTTTGTTTATGCTTGCATATGATTAAAAAAAAAAAAAAAAACTAGTAGCATAATTTAAACTACCAACACCTTGAGCAGGCAGTTACTAAAGATGAATAAGTGAATGCATCTCACAGCAACTCGCATTCAGGTTAAAGAATGTGGTCTTTCTATCTGTTTAGAATACACCGTCATATTTCGTATTCAGTTACATTCCTACCTTATTGAGTTAATTGAAGTCAGATTGAAGTCCGTGATGTTCTAATGCCACTGCAGTTTTTCAGTTTTCAACCTGAATAAGGTTTCAGTTTCAGCTTCAGGATTTAAAAGACCCCCAAATACTTTAATTGTATATTTCTTGATATTCAGCCACACAAGCTAAAGCGATGGTTTCCTATACCTTTGATCACATCATCTATATTCTCCATCACCTCAAATATCTTTTCCTTATGATGATTTGATTTGTGTTCAGTAGGCTTGTGATATCAGTATTACCAGCCCTAGGGGAATGAGCAGACTCTCTGTGCATTCTACTTGCATCATGCTCCTCAATCCCTTGATTGACATAATGGCTTCTGTGCTTCTTCTAATGAAGGGACTTGTCTCTAATAGATAGATAACTTCTTTACAATATTTCACTTCAACTTGCAGCTGTAGAAATCATTTGGTATGGTTTTTCTTGAGGTTTAGTAGCAAAACAGATGTGACCACTCCTCCCAGTCAGGACAGACAAATTAATTAAAACCATCATCTCCACAATTATAAGCATCTTCAAGAGAATAGATTGCATAAATTTATACTACCTACCTTTCCTCTATCGAAAATCATTCTCATTAGAACTTCTAGTTTTCTTTCTCTCAAAACAAACACAAAGTATTCATAAAAGTTGCATAGAAGAGAGTGCAGATTTCAAAACCCAAATGACCTACATGAATGAATTGGCATCTGGTTCATGAAACTGTCATTCAACATCAAAACAAGCGGTGATTTTTGAGTGCAAATAATGAATCAGCTTCGGCTGTGTGGATGCAATCTCCCACCCACTAGGCTTTATTTACATGTCCTATGCATATAACAAACCACAACTTCAAAATGACATGAAACACACCCTAATTTAAGCAAGTGCTGCAGCAGTGAATTAATAAAAGGAAAGCATTTAACAGACTGAGGAAGTGAATCAAGCAGGGAAAAAATCGTATTTCAGTGAAGCTGAGTTCGAGGCACTTGTGTCCAATAGAGCCTAAAAAAACAACAACCTTGAAGGAAGATAAAATCTATGGAGGAAAAATGGCCTTGAAATTCCACGTTTTTACTGAAATTAATGGTATTACATAAGCAAACATAGACAGTTATGAAAGGTGGCTTTTATTTCCAAAATCTGGAAATAATCTCCAACCTTGCATGCAGTTATGTGAACTTTATTTATGGATAGATTTGTGTTTTTTTAAAATACTCAAATACTGCTGATCAGATTTAATCTAATTAATAAAGGTGAGCTTATATATATATATATATATATATATATATATATATATATATATATATATATATATATATAATAATTATCAACCAATCAAATAAATAAATAATAAATAATCTATGGTAAATGGTAAATAGTCTGCATTTATATAGCGCTAATGTCAGGGTATGGATTAGTGTTTAATTATTAACCTCAAAAAACAATTTATATCTGATATAAGCTTCTTGGGATGGCCAGGCTGCTGAAAACTATGCTTCAGCATCTTCTAGTGATTTTCTTCTCTTTAACTGTTGCTTTTTTCTAAAGCACAACTATTTTTTATTGATTACTGAATTTGCAGAGACCTCAAGAGGTCATTATAGCATTCAAACCCCCTACACATCAGCCCTGCTACTTTATTCTTGCTAATCCAGTCACCATAGAAGTTTTTTTTTTTTTTTTTTTTTTACACACTTTGGCCAAGTAGCCGGTCCCATTACTTGCATAGACACACTCCTTCGCACGCTTAGCCTACGCCATGGAAAACCTCCAGCTCTCTTGTGATGATATTAACAAAGTGGTGACATAACCAAGCCATATTCCAGTAGATTCCACCAGGGAATCCTGTGTTTGTATGAAGAGATGGAAATCACTCCATCTCCATGGCTACCCAGACAGAACCTCCTTAGGGAGGCCAGAGCAACAGTGAGGTTAGTAGAAGTGTGTCTGTACTCATTTACTCTGGCTTACTCAGTTTGTCTTGCGTTTTGTTACACAAGATCTCAACCAGCAATTATAGCTAGCAGTTTATGCTTCAAGCACCAGACGCTAGCGGTAATGAATTCACTGAAAATATATATTATTAAATAAAACACATTAACTAAATCCAGCATTTACTCCATTTTAAGAAGAATTGGAGCACAAAGTCATTATGGCTTGAGGGAGATGTGTGTCATACATGTTATTGCACCTTTAGACTTTCCCTCAGGGGATCCCCTCCCTGTCGCTTTTGTCTCTCCTTCTCTCATCCTCCTCTCTCAAGCAGACTGTTGCTACTTTTCCTTCCTCCGGGGCTCCTTCCTTGACAACCATAACACATTTCATTCCCGGGGGGGTCTAAAGGAGCATACTACACTGTTTGTCTCAAGAGGTTCAAGAAAAAGTCAACAGAGACCATAATCAGTTCAGCACACCACAGATCACTACAACATCTGTAAAAATAAATAAATAAATAAATAAATAAATTATTAAGGTTTGAGAACAAAGTCAACAGTGCATAACTATTTGCAACAACATTGCTATAAAAGTGTGGCAGCCTGGGAAAATCCTACACTTCTCTATGAAGTTCTAAAGACTACAAGCTTCCCAGACCTGAAATAAGTTTCATGTTTTTTGCGCACATCTCTTTTCAAGAAGAGTAAAATTCTAACAGTTTTAAAATTGTGATTTCCAAAAGTTAAAAGGGAGAAAATTACTTGCAAAGTTTGGTTATTATTTGTAAAATGCAGATGAGATGGCAAATGTCTTCAACATAGTTATGCTAATTAGCTTAACTCAGCTCTGATGGGTAGCGCTACTGTTCCTGAGGTACATGTTTTGTATCTTACCTAACTACATTTTAAAATAGCTAACCTAATATTGCCCCCAACTGTCAGAACATTTGACTGAGATGTTTTGTGTTTCAAAAGGTATTGACTAGCGCAGATTAGCAGTTGTATCTTTTCCCTGGCTAAGACATTAATCATGAGCTCACTTGGATGGAGGTCACATTCACCCAGAAGTATTCAGGGTTAGCATGGTGAACAGATGTGACCTGTTCCCTCTCTAGCTTGCTCAGGCGAGCTCAAGCACTTAATTCTATTTTTAGTATACTCTAGGCGGTGCTCACCTCATGGCTGCTGGTGTCGACTTCTTGTGCCATGATAAAACCATGAGCTTTGGGATGAAATAGCGCAGTGTTATGTGAGGGAGCGGTGAAGGGAATATTGCAAAATATTGTTTTCAGACATATCAGTTCCGAGATCCTATCATTTAAACTCCACAAGCTGTTTCTGCTACTTTTGTACAGGATAACATATGTTTCTCCACAGCATTCAGAAATTCTATGCTGAACTATGACTGGAAAGCGACCTTAAACATAATCTGTGGCGAAAGCTTAATGTTGGATGTTTACTCAGCACATATGATTGTGGCATTAAAATAACAACCATTAGGCCATATTGAAAGTCAATACCATAATTGTGTACATCAGTATTCAGTCCTCAGACATAACTACTGCCTAAAACAGAGTCTCAAGTCTGACCTTGAACTTCAGACCATTTTTTGCACAATAATGGCTCAAATGAGAAGTAGTCCAACCCCACTGTCTTTAAGATTAATGGAATGGAATGTAATGGCATGTTCATATTTTGGGCTGTAAAAACACTTAGACAACCAATAGAATTCTATTTTAGGACAATATTAAATGTGGGAATATCATTAAAAAGTCAATGGAAGTTCTTTTTTTAACATAGAGATCAGAATATATATCATCTTAAATGGATCTCTAGGGCTGCATTTTATATGGATAAAATTATGAACAACACTTACTTAACACTTTAAGTAAGTGTTGTTCATAATTTTATCCATAGCAGATACAGTGGTGTGAAAAAGTGTTTGCCCCCTTCCTCATTTCCTGTTCCTTTGCATGTTTGTCACACTTAAGTGTT
>JAFFST010050969.1:148179-160840 GCA_022414735.1 Noturus placidus | reverse complement strand
GACTACTGTTTAAATTGGTTTGATGTTCCGAAACACTTAAGTGTGACAAACATGCAAAGGAACAGGAAATGAGGAAGGGAGCAAACACTTTTTCACACCACTGTATGCATGCATTATCAAGCATAGCAGATAAGCACTTGGTCAGCTTATCCTTTAAACCATTGTCACAATTTCAGGAAAGCGCATTGAATTGACAAAAACATTCCCATGCATAATTTACTGTCTATGCTTGTCATCTTCTCATTTCTATCATCAGATTAATGTTTTTAGGGGCCAAGCACTGAAGGTGCATAGACACCTATTGTATCCATTAATTTTATTATTACTATTCTGATTCTTCTCCACTGGGAGTCTATCACAGCCCTATGAACTTTAAGTAGGAAAATGATTAAATTTGGCGCACTCATATGACCATGAATAGTATCTGGACCAATTATGGCATCTCTACGACCAACTGTATAGCATCACCACTGGATCAGAAATTCACTTTTCAAATGGTTCTAATTGTTGAACACTTTGTCCTAGATAAAAGAAATATAGTTAATCAGATTACTCACCTCATGATGATTACAATCCATATTTTACATTGACTCCACCCATTACAGTAGTCACCATTTTGAAATGTACAATATTCTGTTTTTTCACTACTTCTCATTCAAATTTTGGCCAATTCTTACCAAAATTGGCTCAGATGATCAGTGGACGGAGCCGCACAAAAATAACGGAATATAATTTTGATATTCATATCTGTTCAAAAATCGCAAATTCAATGATGTTGGCCCAAAATTGGATCAGAGCCTGTATCTCAACCAGACTTTGATCAATCATAATGAAACTTGGTCGACTTCATCAGGAGTATGATCTGATGGTTCTTAACGAATTTGAGAGCAATTTTGCTTATAACCTTTGAATACTTTGACACAAAATTATGATCTCTGTGTTTACGGATTCATTGTGTCATGTCCAATCCGTGGATGACAATTTTGCCAGTATCGGACAAACCGCCTGTCCTCCATTTTGAAATTTGTCATATATTGTAATATCTTTTAAAATATTTGACATATCGGTACAAAATTTCGGGATGATTCATAGTATGTCCTCTAGGTACCTGTAAAATTTGAGCACGGTGCCATATAGTGTTTTAAAGATATAATGTTGTTTGTAGAAACAAAACTTTTGAAAACATTGTTTATAATTAGTTTATATTGTGGCGCACCATCATGAACAACATGTATTAATTCTAAAGGTCCTTGGTTTGATTCCCATGTGGTGCAAGTTCTTAAATGTTTGTGTAATGTTTTGTCTTCCGGTTCCTTTCTTTTGTTGCTCAGCATTGCAGTAACCTTTCAACCTTTTGGCAGGCAAATAAATGCCTCTGTTCTGTTCATTTCCTGTTCAATCTTATTCTCAGCTGTGCTTTTGAAAATATATTTTAGTCATTCATGTACATTCTGTTTCTCCTCTTCGTGTTCTTCAGCCTCCGCATTGCGCTTGCTGTGCCTTTGGTGCTTGGCCCCTTTAAACGGTGCTTGCAGCTTTAATTATTTGTTTGGTTTTATACTGTCTACAACAGCTTGGAAGCCTCTACTCAAGACAAATATGGCAGCCGTGAACTCCTGTATAGCACCACTCTGAATATTTTCCCACTTGACCTAATTTTTTAACTTAAATCACAGACAGTCAGTAAATCTAAATACGACCTAATGGGAATATATGAACAGCGACTGCAGAAAATTTTAATGTAATGAATCTGGGGGAAAAAAATCCAACCCAGGTTTAAAATAGATAATTAAATGGATGAATCCTGAGACCAGTTAACACCAATTCAGCGAGGCATGAGGTCCCTTTCCAGAACCTTCAAACTGACTGTCTCTCAGGGATGGCATGACCTTCCAACCCCAATCCGGACAGCAGAATCCGTCACTTCAAAAAAAAAACAGTTAAAGACTCTTCTGTAAACACTTAACTAACCCCTAACATGTCCCACTCAAAAAAAAAAAACACATCACTTACACCTCCTCTTACACCTCAACTCTGTGCACTTTGTTCCTTTAGCACTCAATTTTTAATAATTGTATGGTAGCACTACTTGTATTGTTCTCTGCTTTATATATCGCTTTGCTTGTATTTCCTCATTTGTCAGTTGCTTTGCATAAAATTTAATTAATTAATTAATTAATTAATCAATTTGTATAGCGCTTTTCACAATGGTACATTGTCTCAAAGCAGCTTTTACAGAAATATCATTTTTACATTTACAAGCGACTTACTAATGAGACCACATTCACACACCAATGGTAGCAGAGCTGCCATGCAAGGTGCTAGCTTGCCATTGGGGGCAACTTAGGGTTCAGTGTCTTGCCCAAGGACACTTCGGCATGGGATCACCCGGGCCGGGATTCGAACCGCCAACCCCACGATTAGTGGATTAGTGGACAACCCGCTCTACCGACTGAGCCACAGCCGCCCTGATAAATAAATATGTAATGTACATGAATCGGAAATAAATTTGTTTTGCCCTGCTGTGTAAAGTCATGTTGCGATAAAGTTTGGTTGAGGTTAATTGAAACAGACCGAAATTCTACAATAAGTATCTGTGTCAATTGCAGTTCCCAAATGAAGATGAGTATTGATTTTGGATCCAGCCACTGAGTGGATTGAGTCTAACAGACAGAGCAGCGATGATAGGACAGAGCATGCTGGCAAATGAAATCAGCGAAGCATAAAAGTGCTTATGCAGCCACCCATTTTTCTGAGACAGTGTTACTGAGGCAAGTGAAGCTGTCACAATTGCCCAAAGCATGATTAGTATCTCCACACATATTGTTGTTTTTGTTTCTTCATGGGTATCTTTTGATTGTTGTTTGTTTATACAACATGTTATTTTCCAGCTTAATTGGAGGAAAAAGCAGCAGCAGAATTCAACACTGGCATGTTGGATATGATGGTGATTATTTCTGCAAATAATCATAGTTTTAGTCAGTGGGAGTCATTGGAAAAACTCCCTAAAGCGTATGACTGATGTTGTGAGCACGGAGCTATTATACGCTTGTGAAGTTCATTGCCAATGACCGTTGGGGGGCAATTCTGCTGCAGTCCTGAGCTGTTTGCTTTATTTAACATATTTATTATGTTGACTGTATTTTTCAGCATTCTCTCTCGAGACAGCCATGACTGTACTCCATCACATCAAGAGCACTGACCTTCACTCTGGTACATTAGCAACTTTTCAATGACATAGACTAGCAACACAGCCCTGATTGCTAATTAAAATTAATATTGCTTAGTTTGCATATGCAGTCTGTCTGCAAAGCAGGCGAGCGTCACGTCACGTCAGATGTCTCTCGCCACTGCAAATGTATGCGCAGTCTTACAGTTTGAATGACATACGTGGCAGTTCTGACTATGTAAAAGCTCTGAGATCATTTAATGAGTGGATAGTTGGAGCTTACAGTCAAAAGGGATTTGCCGGTTATGTTCACTGGTGTAAATTCGTCATGCTTGGTTTTTAAGATTAAGAAACCATGTCTTTTAATGGGGTAGTACAGGACAGTGTTGGGCACTCAGCCATTTTAATCTGCTAGGCTGTTAATTTTGGTTTTTAGCAGTCAGAACTCTGTGCCACCCATCCAACTAAACCTGTGGTCATTAAAATGTTAATGAGTATGATCAGTTTAATAATGTCACTGGCCCTGCTGCCATGAATTTTATTCTTCATACCTAATATAATGTGGACATGAGCACAATGAAGATTATGCAAATGCCTGGTGCTCTCTGCACAACTGTTGTCCCTCCTGCGCTTTCTCACTTTCTCTTTCTGAAAGCGCACGTGACTACTTTTGTCTTTGGACACTGTTCACTTTCTGGACACAATACCTATGTTTACATGCAGTCTAATGATCAAGTAAAAATCGGTTTATTTGAACAGTGAGAGACAGAATAAGAACAAGAAAATCCAGAAAAACGCATGTAAAAATTTTTATAAATTAATTTGCATTTTAATGAGGGAAATAAGTATTTGACCCTCTCTCATTTAGAAAGATTTCTGGCTCCCAGGTGTTTTTTATACAGGTAAAGAGCTGACATTATGAGCACACTCTTAAAGGGAGTGCTCCTAATCTCAGTTTGTTACCTGTATAAAAGACACCTGTCCACAGAAGCAGTCAATCAATCAGATTCCAAACTCTCCACCATGGCCAAGACCAAAGAGCTCTCCAAGGATGTCAGGGACAAGATTGTAGACCTACACAAGTCTGGAATGGCTACAAGACCATTGCCAAGCAGCTTGGTGAGAAGGTGACAACAGTTGGTGCGATTATTCGCAAATGGAAGAAACACAAAAGAACAGTCAATCTCCCACGGTCTGGGGCTCCATGCAAGATATCACCTCGTGGAGTTACAATGATCATGAGAACAGTGAGGAATCAGCCCAGAACTACACAGGAGGATCTTGTCAATGATCTCAAGGCAGCTGGGACCATAGTCACCAAGAAAACAATTGGTAACACACTATGCCGTGAAGGACTGAAATCCTGCAGCGTCCCTGCTCAAGAAATCACATATACATGCCCGTCTGAAGTGTGCCAATGAACATCTGAATGATTCAGAGGACAACTGGGTGAAAGTGTTGTGGTCAGATGAGACCAAAATGGAGCTCTTTGGCATTAACTCAACTCACCGTGTTTGGAGGAGGAAGAATGCTGCCTCTGACCTCAAGAACACCATCCCCACCGTCAAACATGGAGGTGGAAACATTATGCTTTGGGGGTGTATTTCTGCTAAGGGGACAGGACAACTTCACCGCATCAAAGGGACGATGGACGGGGCCATGTACCGTCAAATCTTGGGTGAGAACCTCCTTCCCTCAGCCAGGGCATTGGAAATGAAAAGTAATTACTAAGTCATTACCAAGTACTAAGTCATGTTTTGCAGAGGGGTCAAATACATATTTCCTTCATTTAAATGCAAATCAATTTATAACATTTTTGACATGCGTTTTTCTGGATTTTTTTTTTGTTGTTAGTCTGTCTCTCACTGCTCAAATAAACCTACCCTTAAAATTGTAGACTGATCATTTCTTTGTTAGTGGGCAAACGTACAAAATCAGCAGGGGATCAAATACTTTTTTCCCTCATTGTATGGAATAGGAATGAACATTCAGGTTGAGAAAAATGTTTTGTGTGTAAATACAGACAGTGTCAGCGCACAGCATGTGTACAGATGAGTGATAATGGAAGCTGGACTACACTTCTGCTCTCTCCTCTGACCCCTCTGTCCTTCTATTGGGCTCATTGAGGACGTACAAGGAGTTACAGAGCCATATCAGTATTAGGCATGTGATTCACTGCAAGAAAAGATCTTACAGCACAATAAAGCTCTCTGTTATATTTACACAGATGAAATTCTCACATGATGAGAGAGAGAGAGAGTACAATAAAGTCAAGATACCAGAGAAAGACGAATATGGACACCAAGTGTAAATGAATTTCTGTTCTCAAGCACAAAAACAGTAAATTTGTATGAGGCCTGGTGCACATATGGACCCCCCTCCCTTCTCTCTCTCTTTCTCATATAGCAGAGTCCCATCAGTAGTCAGTGGGTGTGTGGTGGTCATTTGGAGGTCAGTGGTTTTATGCCCTAGTCAGGTTTCACAATTACCAATTATAGACTGACAGATACAGTCTTCTCATTAATAGATGAATTGCTCTTGATTAGCATATGGCTAATCTTAGGTGAAGTCTAACTACAATCAGCCAGTATAATAGGACACCTACCTGAGAGAGAACTCCATTAACTGATCATTGGAGCATATGTATGTGTGAATCTGCATGGGTCCAGATGATTATGATAAGACTTGAGGATAACCTTGTATGTGGAGAGAGTATATGGGTGTATGCATGTGTTTACACCTTAATTGACCCTCATCCATTAACAATTAAAAGCTTAACCAAATATTAGCAGTTTCTTGTAATGGATTCTGAATATTTATAGTGGGCAAAAGGAGCTGTGTTTTATTGATGATTGTAATTACTTTCTTGTCCCTGTGCGCATGATCTTATACTTACAATTCAACACAGATCCAACAAGGGCCCTTTCTGATTATACAAGACTGAGTATTTGCTCATTAAGATCAGTCAGTCACAATGATGAGGGATGAATCAGTGGTTAGGTAGATGAATGTTTGATTAAATGCAAGGATGGATATACAGTATGTGGATTTGTGGCTTGATGGATGGGTGGGTGGGTTTAAGAAAGAATGGATAGGTTTATGAGCACACTAATTTGTTGATTGTGGGCAAATTGCTGAACAGATAGATATCAGCTTGATGAACGCTGGGCTGCTCACTGTATAGACTGATGGATATGTATTTAAGTAGGTATGTTTATTTATCCATTCATTCATCAGTCCATTCATCTATCTGTAAACCCTTAAATATTTGGGGGTTTGTGGATAAAATTGTTGGTGTTTGGGTTAATTGTAAAATAGATATAGAGTATAATACAAAGGGGTGTATGGATGAATGAATGATGCAAAGATTGTTGGGTGAATGAAGTGATTCATATGGAAGAGAGGGCATAGTTATTGAATTATTGGTAGATGGTTGGATGGATGGTTTTATGAACACACCAATGGGTTGATAGAAGTATGAACAAATATATTGCTAAATGGTGAGCTAACCAATGGAAGGGAAGAAGGATGGATGGAGGAATAGAGGGATGGAAGAACGGCTGGATGTATGGAAGGGTGGATGGATAGATAGAGTTAAGAGGATATGGATGCATGGATGAATGGATAGATGGAGTAATGGGCATATGGATGGATGGATGGATAGATGGATGGATGGATGGATGGATGGATGGATGGATGGATGGAAGCAAGACAGGAAGGATGGAAGGAAGGATGGATGGATGGAGGAATAGAGGGATGGAAGAACGGCTGGATGTATGGAAGGGTGGATGGATAGATAGAGTTAAGAGGATATGGATGCATGGATGAATGGATAGATGGAGTAATGGGCATATGGATGGATGGATGGATAGATGGATGGATGGATGGATGGATGGATGGATGGATGGATGGAAGCAAGACAGGAAGGATGGAAGGAAGGATGGATGGATGGATGGATTAATGGATGGATGAGTCGAATAGTACAACTGAGTAGATGTATGAATGGAAGAATGATTAGATGGGTACATGGGTGGATTATTAGATTAATACTTGGATGGAATATGGGTTGGAAGGTTAGATGGAGGTATGTATTGATTTATGAGAATTTAGAATTTTACTAATAATAGAAGAGTGGATATATAAGCATGATGGTTTATTCTTGCATACAGTAGATTTGTTTACGAGCACAGATTTGCTGATGGGTTAATGATTTGATTTGATGTGCTGGTATATCTAAGTTCACACAGTATCCTGGAAAATATACTTAAAAAAACCCCGCAGTGCTCAGTGGTCTGAGGTTTCTCCTGAGGTTTCAAAGGGCATCACTGTGCAGGATGCAGAACAAAAGGTCAGATTTCTTACATCAATATAATTTGAAGACTATCACGCCCATGCCATTCATTTTAACCACTAAAACTTGATTTAGCCTACTTTTAAATAATACTTTAATTAAAAAGTATGAATGTGTGTTCATGTTGTTAGTGTTAGTTATATAATTAATGATTTCATGAAAACAGTTTGATTTGGATTGTACTGAACGTTCATATTCGTACAGATGTAATACAGTGCGCTCTATCTATATTTATTATAAACTGATTTCACACATGTATGGGTAGCACTGCCATTATATGGCGTCTTACCATCTTTTTCCATCATATATTCTCAGGGAGCAACAAAAGTGAGAAAAAAAAAAGCAGAAGTTATTCATCTTGCTCTGTGGACTTTTTCTGTCATCTCTTTCATTCCTCCACAGATCTATTCTCCCTTTTTATTCTCCATTTCTTTATGACTGGCTCTTGCAGGCTGTCACAGAGACGGCCTGTCCTCCAAATCAAAGCCGAAATGGAAGCGATGAGAACAGGTGGATGTCATTAAAAGTGGATGTCTCGAAACAATTTTAAACTGCACTGAGCTGAGCTGTCACGATTTCCCCTCGCGCAAATCTCTGGAGAACGCAGCGCGCTCTTCAGCCCGAGGCGCAGCTGCGTGCACTTCCCAGTTCAGTGACACTGACTTTGTTTACATCCCACATGTGTAGTCGTTATGGATAATGTCCTGTCATGTCCTCCCTGTTATGTCACTGGATTTCTCGATCACGTGGTCTCGATAATCACAGCTGTTTTGTGTTACACCCCTGGTCATGTTTGTTATGTAAACCCCTCGTATGTCTTTGTTCAGATGCGAAGTATTGAGTGTTTCACCGTGCTAAGTCTTTGTGTTCTCGTGTCTGGTTTTTTATCTCGTTTCTAGTTTCTCATTTCGTGCTTTGCCTTGCCTGCTTCATGCCCGTTTGCCGAACACCTGACATTCGCCTCTCCTTGTTTATGTTTTTTGCCTTGCCCTCTGGATTACATGTTCTTAATAAAACTCTAAACTGCACTTGCATCTGCCCCTAACCCTCATTATGTTACATGAGCAGATAGAAAGCAATGCCTCTTGACATTCCCAGGAAAGTTGACAGGATGGCCATATTCACAAAATTGGATTCGTTCGTAAGTTTTAAAGATCTCTTCAGTTATATGGGGTTATCAGATTCCATTGGGATAGTAAACGAGTCGAGACGAATATTAAGCAAATGTCTTGTGTTATCAAAGATGAGCACTGACTTTACCGATATGGCTGGATTTTAAACACAAAGAGAGATCCTAGGTTAGCAACTCTTACTCACAGTGCTGATAGATTTAGTTGATGCGCTGGATCAGATGTGCTTGGGGTAGGGAAAATTTGACACAGTGCCTCGAGGACTGGCACGGGGAACCCCTGCAAAATGCATTTTGACGTAACGAAGAATGATGTTTGAATAAGATGATTAAATGTATTGAATTGTAGTAACTGATGCAATAAAAGGGGTTCAATACCCAAAATACATAAACTAGCATTAGTAGTTCCTGTGGTAGGGAAAAAAATGATAACTAACTACTGCTAGTAATAATTTTTTTTCCCTACCACAGGAAGTTTGTTGATGGAGTCTGGTGGAGTTTTGCACACACAATAAATAATCACAGATAAAACAGCAGCTACATGTCAGGAATGAGGAATGTGCATTGAATGCGTTGAATGCAAGTGCATGATTGTTTTTTTTTTTTTTGAAAACACAAAGCACCAAACACTGAACAAATCCAAAACTGAATTTTAAAAAAGCAAAGAGTCAGGCGATCTGCAATGACTAAAATAAAGCAAAATGAAAATAAAAGTGAACGACAACAGACACGGTCAATTTCAAAATAGCAATCGGAGCCTAGATGCGGCATTGCAAAAACATGGCACTTGATGTTTTTTTAATCAGATTGAATTGTTTTTTATTTCCTTTTTTCCCAGGACACTTACAGTAGAGTTCTCAGAATCCTAACCACAAAAAGCTGTGGTGTCATCACAATTCAAACCCCCAAAACATGGCACCACTATGGAGCCAACAAAACTCTTTTAGCTTTTCATACGTGATGAAATATAGAGTTCTTGGGCTCAATAGACAGTAGTGAAGAGAACACATTTAACTGCTATTACAGGTCTATTACATTATCACAATGATCCAAAAGATTAGGCTGATTGGACTGCTCAGCCATGTGGGATTTAATGTATCCTGCGTCATTAATGCCCTACATCGGGAGGCTGTGTTTTCAGAGCGTCCACTAACCTGGACGTGTCGCTTTCATAGTCCATTACACACACTCAGTCACCTGTTTCCAGGGCAACCCATCGCTGGCATGATGCTGCTGTTTGAACAGGTTGCCTGGTTACTGTACTATCTATGGGCAACCAGCATTGAAGAAGCTTCTGATTAATATTACTCTATCATGTTAAGAATGTTAAGAATCAAGAAGGTAGTTACGAAGGTTGTTATTTTACTTTTACTATACTCTGGCTGTGCACTCTCCTTTCTCTACACCCTGGGTTTCTTCCCATATCTACTTTATAGCAGCTGTAGAAATCATTGAAGTGTGTACAAAATGTAGACTAAGATAACCTTAGCTAAAAGTACCCCCGAACGCAAAATTCTGATCTTTAAATTTCTAACTCCTTTTAGATGTCTGATTTTGTCTCTACAGTTTGGAGTTGGCATTAAAAAAAAAAAAGTTAACCCAGCCCTAAATGCAAATTTTTTCTCAGGAAAAAAAAGAGACATCATAAGTACTACTATATAAAACTGATCTGGGGAACGTTGTGTATAAAATGAGTTTGTGCTCTCACAGAATACATTCCAACGTTATTGGAGGATGAATGAATATGGAAACAGAAAACCTATAGCTGCAGAAGCGGCATATTACACCGACAAACTGCCATCTAGCAAAACTGCGATTGTTATAAAATAGATCAGGCAAATGTTTGGACATTGCTAGTTTTAAACTGGACCATAGAGTGAAGGAAAAGCAGCCAACATGTGTATGTGAGAATTCCTTTAAGATTTCAGGATAATCTGGGAGATTTTGGTATAATCCACAGATGATCTACTTTGGCTGATTTGCTTGTACTGCATATATAATGGTACGTGTAACATGGTTACATGGTTCGTGTAAACCTTGAAATAATCTGTTGTGGCAGCAGGGGTATGGTCGAACATCAGCAGACAGAGGAGGCGGGCTGAACCGGCAGATAACATGTGATGATTCTCGCCTGTATAAGATCACAGCCAGGTTACTTTTACATGCTTTGTTTGTCATTTTGCAGTGGGTGAGAGACAGACAGGAAGCCCGCAGAGTTAAGTCACACAACTACACAGAGCGTTGAACTTGAACTTGAATGAGGCTGAAGTCATGAACGTCTCATTTTGAGTAAATAAAAGTGTGCTGGCCGAAAAGATAAAGGGAGCCTGTAGCAAGCTCTGAGGAAAATTCGCCTGTCTCCTTCCTGCATCTTCCTTCACACACAAATGGTAAATGATCTGCACTTATATAGCGCTTTTATCCAAAGCGCTTTACACTGTGCCTCATTCACACACACTCACACACACCAATGATAACAGAGCTGCCACGCAAGGTGCTAACTTGCCATCGGGAGCAACTTGGGGTCCGGTGTCTTACCCAAGGACACTTCAGCATGTGGAGTCATGTGGGCCGGGAACCGAACCACCAACCCTACGATTAGTGGACAACCCGCTCTACCACCTGAGCCACATCCGCACATATACACACATACACCAGGTTCTACAGCTAGATTTGTTTGCATTAAATTAAGTTGTAGACTTTGTATGTGTGTGTATAATCTGTTAGGAATGTTATCATTTTTAAGCTCAAAAACAGTAATTTCACCAGATTACTCATGTTACAATAACTCACTCGTTTTGTTTGTGCCACTGATTTTACATTAGTCATGTGTTTCCTTTGTTGAGTAAGTATACATACATAAGCTCTAAAGTGCATGATTCATTTTCCTCTTACTTATTCAGGGGTGGAATTTCTGATTTGAAGCCAGTCTCAATCAGACAACACTCGTTGAACAACGAGACCCCTCTTCTGAAGATGCGCTTGTTGTTTCATTTGTGTGTGTGTGTGTGTGTGTGTGTGTGTGTGTGTGTGTGTGTTTCTGTGTGTCTGTGTATGTATACCACCAGACAGACTGGGTGTAGAGTGTTTTGAGAGGCTTGAGGCATAGGGCAGTCAAGTGGGCTGCCTATTATGAAACTCTGTCAATAATCTCCTCTCCAAAACTGGTTTTAATGCCTGGAGAGGATGATGGCACTTCCTTATATCCTCATATTTGGTTCATACAAAAAGAGTATGATTTAAAAAAAAAAAATACTGTCTTTAGCGCAGTGGTGCAGTGAGTACCGTTGCCATCTCACAAAACTCCAGGGTAATATGTGTCTGGACTTTTGCATGTTCTCCACATTGGTTTCTTCTGGGCTGTCTAGTTTTCTCTCAGCACCCAAAAACATGTTGGGCATACATTAGGGAATAAACTGTCCTAAGTACGAATGAGTGTGTGAATGTGTGTGTGCCGGTGTTCATGGTGTGTAGTGGTTAGTACCTACCAAAATCGGTCCAAGGTAAAACTGATGAAGCAGCTACAGGGTCATGAGCGCCCAAGGCTTATTGATGTGTGTGGGGAGTGAAGGCTAGCCCGTCTGGTTTGATCCCACAGAAGAGCTACTGTATCACAAATTGCTGAAAAAAGTTGATGCTGGTTGGTTATGATAGAGAGTTGTTAGAACACACAATACATCAAAGATTACTGCGCATGGGGCTGAGTAGGCGTAGACTGATCAGATTGCCCATGCTGACCCATGACTACCACCGAAAATGCATACAATTTGCATGTGAGCATCAAAACTGGACCATGGAGCAATGGAAGAAGGTTGGCCTGGTCTGATGAATCACGTTTTGTTTACAGTGCCTTGCAAATGTATTCGGCCCCCTTGAACTGTTCGACCTTTTGCCACATTTCAGGCCTCAAACAAAGATATAAAACTGTAATTTTTTGTGAAGAATCAACAACAGGTGGGACACAATCATGAAGTGGAACGAAATTTATTGGATATTTCAAACTTTTTCAACA
>JAFFST010050969.1:127249-143785 GCA_022414735.1 Noturus placidus | reverse complement strand
CTGTTGTTTAAATTGGTTTGATGTTCCGAAACACTTAAGTGTAACAAACATGCAAAGGAACAGGAAATGAGGAAGGGGGAAAACACTTTTTCACACCACTGTATGCGCTCTAATTGCACTTTGTCCTGGCCTTGTCTCATATAAATCTGCACTGTTCACAAAAGTGGTTTATCCTGCACTTTTCTGTCCTCATGGGATTGTTCGAATGTAAAAAAAAAAAAAAAAAAAAAAAAAAAAAGTGGCAATAAAAGTGACAGTGTTCAACTAAAGCGATAAGGAGTTTGTTTAGGAGTGTGATGATTCCAGTGTAAGAAAGGAACTCTGAAACTGTCTTCACAGCTATTAGTCCAGTTACCAAATCAGAATCAGTGAGAAATTGATCCTTTTGGTTGGTTTGGACATGTTGGGTTGAAAATGTTCTCATACCGTAAAACTCTTTCATTCGTTCAGAAACATTTAAACAAGCCTTCATATAGAAATCATAAAAAAAAAACACCCAAGCAAAGAGAACATGGAGTCAGCACTTGATAAATGATTGGATAATTATTCACGTAAATAGTTGAGAACATTTTGTGTATTGTTTATCGCTTTATACTTTTATGATTGGTTAGTCCCGATATGCAGAATCACATTTCTGCAGCGCTACAACGTAGCCGCTCATTTTAGCGGTTTGGTCGGAGCCCTTTAATGATACCCATCTGAGAAAACAGTGTTTCTGGATTGTTTTCGATAGACTCCTGAAGAAATTCTATCAGCTTCCATAATCAAACAGTTTCATGCTCACCCTGCTGCAATGTTATACGGCATTTAACGTCATCCTCTTTGCAAATTTTAAGTTGTAAGCAGGTGTCATTATATGAATATTTTATAACATTCCACCTCTAGTTTCATTACATCTACCTTATTAAACGCTAGCACTGAACATCATTCAGGTCCCACTGCTGTCATCTGATACAGTTTTTCCCTCCAGCAATCCCTCCATTTCTGTGCACTGAGCAAGTCTCTTATTGAAAAGTGACAATCTACATCTCATCACTCTGACTCAGTTTCTGTCTTCTCTCTCCATCAGACATGCAGGTAGAGTGTAAAAGAGGATGATTGAGTGTGTAAGCGTGTGAAAGTCATCTGGCAGTTCAGAGGTAGGAAGTAATTGGTTTGGATGTTTTTTTTTAGGTTTTTTTTCCGCCACCGTCTGTAGTCTCTCAGGGCTGCTTTTCGTCCCCTCGCGATGATGTCACTTGAAATGCCTTCAACGTCGCCTCGTCCAGCAGGTCCCTTGGAGCCGAGCCCTTTTTAACTGAGCCCATTTGGTCTCCCCTAAATCAAAAGTGCAAGGTGTGCCATTCGCTCGTTTAAGCCTTCTTACAGACGACAGGAAAAACAGCAGGTGTATTTCCTACGCGGGGGACGTGATCCAATTTTGTTGCTGCTGTAAATTCTCTCAAATCTGTGTACTCCCTGAGAAGCACTGAGAGAAGGCAGAAAGTAGTAGAGGAGCTAAGCTAAGATGGGCTAGGATATGTACAAGATATGTCCTCTACTCTCCCTGTTTCATGTCATTGCACAAAGATCAATGCTATATATACACATGTATAGTAGACAAAATGCAATCTAGTATGTAGATCTTGATGTTAGATCCTGATGGATACAAGCAGAAAATGGAAGAATCACCATTTTGTGTACACGTGAATTTTTGGGGTTTTTTTTTTGTTTTTGTTTTTTAAAGTATCAGTATTTTTTATTGGGATTTTAACTCAGTATTTTTTTTTTGTTTCAGACAGTAAAAGTGGTATTGTCCATTCCTAAAATCTAGTAATAATTTGCAGGACTCTGTTTGTGTGTGTGTGTGTGTGTGTGTGTGTGTGTGTGTGTGTGTGTGTGTGTGTGTGTTAATGTTTTGACCAGGTTGTACTAGTGATGGAAAAAGTAGTGTTAGCATAAATTGAGAATTTGTCATTATAGCCGTGAAAAGCACAGACAGAAGGAAAAGGGATTGAATTTTAATATTCATTTTATGAGTTTCTTCATTTCTCGTACAGATCTTTGCCTTACTACGTGTCTCCTACCTCTGGACACAACTTTCAGTCCTGTTCGTAAACTAGCCTGGGGAAATCCATTAACCACGCAACAGTGAAAAGTGTCATGGATATGCTAGATTGAAAATTGTTTCGAAGACAAATGTAAATAATTAAATGAATGCACGTGTAACAATTAGATTGTTTCCCCGTGCAAGTAGTTTAGCTGAAGCACTATGGTGCTCGGCCTATTTAGGGGACTCCTGAGTGAAACTCCCAAAGCTACATTAGGAATGTGTTGATTTATTTAACACTTTTCATGGTCACTGCATAATCCATGTCCTATTTGATAGTGTTAATGTTTTGATTATTATTATTATTATTATTATTATTATTATTATTATTATTATTATTATTATTATTATTATTATATACAGTATATTACTAATACTATAGGTGGTAGGACTATAGTAAAAATGAAGAAATCCCATCTCTAACGTTTCACAGCTAGCGTATATCTGTAAAATATACACCACGATTCTAATATGAGCTAGTATTATTATAGACTTTTTGTCTGATTCAGGAATTCTTCGTCTAACTTCATCAAACTTAGTCATCTGTTCTATCTCCATTACAGAAAGATAGTTGCAACAGGGTCAGCTGTAATATCTTTATTTGTAGTTGCACAGGATCAATTTCTCTTCGCACAAGCAGCAAAGCTTTGTGATTAGTAAAACACTAGAATCGTACAACTGCTTAGTCAGTTAATGTGTTAACCAAAAGCAAACCAATTTAGATGCTTATCTAGTTTCTGCACCATTAAAATGCTTGAGCTGTGTGATATTAGTGGGAACCGAAATTCCATGAAGCCATTAAGGACCTTAAGGTTTTTGTTTTCTCTCCCAAATGGATGAACAACACATTTATTTTCTTTGGGCCGTGACCCATAGCCAGACCTCGATTCCCACAGGCAAAAATAAGATCTGGAGTGATTCCCCTCTACTCGTTTACTCTGATCATCATCAGCAAGCTGATTGATCTAACATCTTCCGAAGTCCTGTTAATAACTGTTGGCTTTCGGTTTGATCTAATCAGGTCATTGTGATTGATAGAGCATGACTAGTTAGTTAGTTTATCCTTTATTATCTCCCTTAGGAGGAATTTGTCTTGGGCAAATCGAGAGAGCAGGTCAACATACAACAGTTCACTATACAATTACACTTCATCCATACAACATGTAAAATTTCACTATACCTACACTTAAGACAGAACACAATAGCCCATGTATTACACATTTGTTCTCACCCACACACACACACACACACACACACACACACACACACACAAATCATTCGTTATTATTCAATCGTTTCATTCACAGTGGAATTAGAGAGAATTTATACCATTTCAACTTACAGATTGGTACCCTATATTGCCTGCCTGAAGGCATCAACTCATAGTCTTCATGACGAATATGGCTTGGATCATCAATAATTTTAAGGCTCTGCTTCTTTACAGTCTTCTTTAAGTTAGGGGCGACAGGGAAATTATTTTTCTGGCTCTGTTAACTACATTTTGTAGTTGTGACCTAAATTTAACAGACAGATTACCAAACCATATCGTAAAACCATGACATATAATAGATTCAATAGTTGATCTATAGAACAGTAGCATGATACTTTTATCCACCCATAGACCCATTAGCCTTCTAGGCTTTAATGAGACAAACTGGAGTTACACTCTAACAAATAGTTTTAATCCATACAATCCATACCTTCCATAATGCCTTTACATAGATATAATACATAGTAAAGGATTACTCAAGTAATGATTCAAATTCAGTAATACAGTATATCTCGACGATATGCATTTCAGACAATGCAGTGTAGTTAATTAAGAAGACTAATTTAGTTTTTCCTTCTCCCTCTCTGCCTCCTTCATCCGATCCCCAATATCACTGATGAAAATAAGCTAAGAAAGATGTCTCCCTTCCTTTATCATCTCTCTCTTTCTAATCCATACCTGCTTCTAGAGGCTTCATTTGGACAGTGATTGGTAGCAGTGCCAGATCAGGTGGATTCACGCTGATTGCAGTCCCCATGAGCTCTGTTGAGACAAGTGAATCTTAATGATTGGCATTTAGCATCTTCCTTTCTCTCAACCCTACTTCAGGTGGTGGAAAAAAGATAAAGGAAGATTCCAAAATTGACTGGAGTTGACAGTACCCAGTGTGAGGCAATGGATTTTCCTTGGCCTCTGGCTTCTCGATGTCTGACAGCCGCAGTCATTTCTGTCTTTTTTTTTTTTTTTTGAAAGCACTAGATTTTGACATTTGAGGATAAGTATTTCCATTTAAAAGGATGAACATTTAAAAAATGTAATATCATTTCCTTTACAGAAATGTAATTTGCCACAATAAAACAATATTTCAAACATTTTACTAGGTATGTTTAAATTGAGTTTACATCCAGTGACGACGACTGTTATTGCTAGTAAAAACAGTACTGGACTAAATGTTTGTCATTTAATGACCATAATTCCATCTAAGGGCTTCTCAGTAGTCTGTGCAGATATGCTGTAATAGTGAATAGTTGGCATTTATTAGCCTCCTGTTGACAAGTTAATTGTCTGATGGCAATGTGTTTTCTTAAACGAGATCTCGCCCCAGAAAGGCCAGTCCCACAGGAGCCTTTCCTCCCTGAGCAAATTTACTGCAATGAGCTTCTTTGCCTATTTTTGGCGTGTTCATACACATCAGAGATGGGGTATACCAACTCAGATTTAACGTGCTGACACTATTCTTCACAGCAATGCTAAAGCTCCCAAAGTGTGTACAGAGTAATCCAAATAGAACAAACATACTTCAAATAACATACAAATAACATCACTAATGACAAAACCATTATTAGAACAATATCACTAACATTCATTCGCCATCATTAAAATAGCCAAAACTCATGGCAGTAGCGGAGACTTCACAGCAACACCAAATGTTTTTCCCTCTCCTAAAATAGTTTTGATTATTTTTTTTTATCCTCTGGTAACCGGGTAATTATTGAACTTTTTTATTTGCGGAAGGTTCGTTGACAAGTGCCATTCGTGTATTATGGTTAGTAAAGGAAGGTCACAAATGCGTAAACTGTGTTTGCTTTATTAAGGAGAATCTGAAAAACATTGTCAAAGTCCGTGGGGAGGAGTCGGATTCAAATCACTAGTAGATGGCATTAAATGAGGTTAAATCGTAAGCATAATCAAAATAGAAAGTGAGAGTCAAAAATGAAAATCTAGACAGTAAAGCACTGGTGAAACAAGGCTTGAAGTAACACTAGAAATACACAGTAGGAATTTGCAAAGACACTGTGACACAACAGGGTATAAACAGACAACCTAATAAAGGAGTAAACACAGAACAGGTGAACACTATAGAGCAACAAACCAATGACATGACAGGAATAGAGGCCAAAACAGAAACAAAGACACATGGCAATATAAAGAAAAGCACATAACATGAAAGAAGGGAACCACAGTGTGTGCAGAGAGAGAATTAATGATATACTACATTATACAAGCTATACAGTATATACAGTACAGTACATAGTGCTTGTTGTGCCTCTTCTTACAAAAGCACACTTTCTTTTCTCAGCTTAACCATCCTCCCACACCTTTATCTCACCTAGATGTGTTCAATGAGATTTCTTTACAAGGTTTTTTTTATTTATTAGGTGATAAGTAGTTCAAGTAGGAGCTCCAAACAACACTCTTAGAAAGAATGTTTCATCTAGCCAGCCAAGAGGGTTCTTCAGTTTGTCCCTCATGGGGGAACATGTTTTGTGTAAAAACTCGTAGCAGAAGGTAACCATATTAGAGTTTGAAAATCACTTTAGACAGAACAGAACCATTGAGGAACCCCTTTCCTAAGAGTGAAGAATCTTTAGAAACCCTTGATGTTATTGATGTTATTTTTCTAAGGATAATGCTTTATAAAGTTGCGTTTTTAAATTAGGTTTTAAAACCAGTTTCAAATTTATTTATTTATTTATTTTTTTTTTTTTGTAAAAAGCTGACTGGCTACATAAATACTCAGAGAGCTACTGTATTAAATTCATTTGAAGCCCTGGCCTCACCACTCTTATGGTATTCTTTTCTAGCAAGGTTTTTTTTTTTTTTTTTAATAATATAATACTTTTTCTATGCCTAAACTCTTTTTACAGACCCTCTACTTGACTTGCTCTTTTAGTTTCTATCACTTAAATTAAAGAGATATAAATGCAACGTTCCAAATAGGCTAGGCTCCATTGCTTTTGATGTACAGTAACCTATATTTGAAGAGGTGCAGAGGGAAAACCTTGTCTCAGACATCATAGTCTTTATTCTTCTGTTTGAAAACACACCATATCCACTATTTTTTGTGGTGGATTTTACACACACAAAAACACAATGCAGCATCTTGGTAATAAAGCTTTCAAAATCCCTGGCTTACTAAAGCTCCTGGCCTCAGTTTTACTCTTCTTTCCTCCTCTCTATCTCTCAAAATTCATCTCCATAGAGGTGCTTTGGAGTGATTTGGCGTGCACTAATTATAATAGTGTAACCCCTTGTTGTTGATTTATTTACCTATGTCTTTAACAACACCACAAAAATATTCTTTAGTAGGCTACATCTGGATTATTGATTATTGATGTACACCAGTGCTCTTGAGTAGAGATTCCTGCTCTCCTGCTCACCAGTGTGAACATAACTGCAGTAAAGTGCATTTAAGTATTCATATTTTCTCTAAATGATTGAAATGTTACCAGTAGAGTGCTTGTCTGAAAGAGCTGTTCTTGCTGGGAATGCACGCTGTAGATCCCGTGCTGCTGAAAATGGTGGCACATTGGTGACATGTGTAGAAAAACGATGTTATGATAGTGCATACTGTAGAATAATAATAAGATATAATACTGATTATAGTATTGGCACCGCAATACCGCTCATAAAGGTGTGATCTGTATAAGGCACCCTAGTGAACATTGAGAGATGGGATGTGTCATGATGTGGCATTGCTAGGAAACTCTGAACACTCAAGCCCTTTTTATAAAAAACACTATTCCTCCCTCTCTACCTTTTAGTGTTTGTGCACTGCTCACCACCCACAAGGTCAGTGAGTGCAGAGTGCTGAGGATTTTTCCTGACATCTATCCCTTTGCAGCACAGAAGGCCACTAAAATGACTTTAGATAGCAGGTTCAGCTACAAATAGACTTTAAACCCTTACTCTCCTGTGCCCGGGTAATATTGCGCTTGATATAGTCATGTCAGTATATCTAATTGAATCGAATTAAATCTAGTGAACTGAATTGAACTGAGAGGGAGAACATCTGCACGGGAAAGGAGGAGGGAAGCGAGGGAGAGCTCTGACTGAGAGAGTGTCACTGTGGTGGTACCCAGGACAGAAGAATGGTCTGTCTTCATTTTTTTAAAAATATATTTCAGAAGGGAAAGTGAATGGAATGTACTATATAAACCTATTCAAGGTAATGTTTCTCAACGGGAAAGCTCCTGCCCGGCGGTTTTCCCTGTTCCTAACACATCTGATCCAGCTTGTGAAAAGCTTGATGACTAACTGATCAGTTGGATCAGGTGTTTTGAGGACCACTGATGTCCATGTGTGTACTTTTACCCCATAAGGCAAAGCTCTATAAGTAGAAATGACAATTGTGATGATCATTTGTTTTCATTTATAACATGTCTTCTGAATATGTAAAAACTCAACAGTACTATGCTTATTTCACTTTTTTTGTCCACTAATGACTTTCCACATTATCTATGACGAAGGCTTTTATCAATGGGGTGGCTATGGCTAAGGTGGTAGATTAGTGAAAGGTTGTCCACTAATCGTAGGGTTGACGGTTTTATTCCCAACCCACATGACTCCACATACCGAAATGTCCTTGAGCAAGACACTGAACCCCAAGTTGCTCCCGATGGCAAGTTAGCGCTTTGCATGGCAGCTCTGCTACCATTGGTGTGTGTGTGTGTGTGTGTGTGTGTGTGTGTGTGTGTGTGTGTGTGAATGGGTGAATGGGTGAATGAGACACTGTAAAGCGCTTTGGATAAAAGTGCTATATAAGTGGAGACCATTTACCATGCAGACCATTTAGCTCCACCCACTTGGCACAATCATGATCTATATCCCTCAAATCAAGTTTCCTACAATAAATATCACTGTTTATGTCATTATGACACAACGTCAGTTCAAAATTGTTGATGTTGTATTTTCTAACCAAAGATTTGTTTTTTAGATGACCAGCGTTCATGAACTTTTTCAATAGGATAGTAAGGATCTTACAGAAGATGTTCTCAAATGGTTCTACTAAAATTACAGCAAAAAAATTATAATAATAATCTTTTGATTGTTATATAAAGATACTCCAACAAACGTCAATAAATATCTTTCTTTGAAGAGTAGCTTAAGAAACATCATCCAAAGTACCCTGTTCACCTGCACTGCCTCGCCATAGCTTATTGTTTGATCGTTCATCTTAAAGCACGTTATTCAGTAACTATGTTGAAACTAACCGGAAGGCATGAAGTTATGAGAAAGAAGAATGTAAGTCTGGACCTGCCAAAAAGGGTTACATTTACATTTACTTTCCTATGCTAAATATAGGCAGATTGTAGAGGCAGATCCTGGAGGATACCACCCTAGTGACAAACCCTGGAGTGTTGTTCAAACAGGGTTTATTTGTCATATTATGGTGTTTGCATAATTATGTCATAAAATAGCCATTACATCTGTGTGTGTCTTACATATTTTTGTCTTAAGGCCAAATGATTAGTTCTATCCAAATCAGTCATGTAAAGATTCTATTATATCCTGTGTAAAAATGAGATTTTCCGGGGGGGGGGGGGTATTTTCAGTATAAAGGCACTCCAGTAAAAGTCGATCATCTCCCACCGAAACCAAAACAAAATCAAGTATTGGCCAAGTTTAAAATGCAGAACAATACACAAAGCTTCAGGAGGTTGACTTCCTAACACAGCCTACATATGCAGTATGTTATGGTCATGTGATCTAGCCTTCTAGTGATCAAGTGCAAGTTGGTGTGGCCTACACTAAGCTCTTATAATGAAGGTCAAAGCAATCTGTTTGTATTGAAATGATGTGCATGGAATGCACGGAATTTTTTGTGTGACAATCGTGTTCATTATGAAGACACTCCTGTATAAATCGCTGTGAGTTATACAGTGTTCACCTACAGACGTCCTATGGAAACATTATTATAAGGACATACAGCATGTCCGGAAAACCTATACCACCTGAATAGTACGGGTACTCCAGTTTCCTCCACAAGTCCAAAGACATGTGTTGTAAGCTGATTGGCATCTCTAAATTGTCTGTAGTGTGTGAGAGGGCGTGCGATTGCGCCCTGCGATTGTTTGGTACCCTGTTCGGGGTGTTCCCCGCCGTATGCCTCAAGTCCCCTGGGAAAGGCTACAGGCTCCGTGTGTATGATAAGCAGTATGGAAAATTGATGGATGAATGTTATTTTATTGAGTAACTATGGAGGACATAGAGTGTCATCTTGCACCACGAAACACAGATTTGCAGATATTCCGTTTTACATGAACGCATAATTAGGTGGACCAGCCACTAGAGAGAGAGAGAGAGAGAGAGAGAGAGAGAGAGAGAGAGCCGTGGCTCATTGACAGCTGGAGCGTTTCCATCTCGGCTATTTTTTGCCTCTTCTCCCCTGCTCCTAACCGAGCAATGAATTACACCGCACACACTCACCGCTTCGTGCCGGCTTCTTCTCCTCCTATCGCGGGCTAACAGTCTCCGGAATCTCCTTCTCATCCTCCTCCTCCTCTTCCTCCGGAGCGTCCTTGTCCTTCTCCTGTCGTCTCTGAACTTTGAGCAGTATCTGAGAAACACCCACGGCGCCGGGCTCACAGACAATGTCTTGAGGGAAAGCGAGGGGGTGAAGATGACAGTAAGTAACACCGCTTCCTGTGAGGCTCTGTAGATGTGCGGCTCTATATATGTGAGGCTATGTATATGTAAGGCTCTGTATAACACTGGCTTAGTGTGACTTTCTCCTGTACTGAGCGGGTTATAGGTTAAACAGCCGTGCTCGTGTCTTCTAAAAACAGGCGTGGAAGGGTGCTTTACGCGTCCTCTCAAACCGCATACCCTACTACTGCCCTAAATACCCTCCATTATAACACTGAGTCCTGCTACTGACACTCACACGGAATAGTGTTCAGTAGAAGGCTATGTGCTTTTATTTTCTTGTGTGTGTGTGTGTGTGTGTGTGTGTGTGTGTGTGTGTGTGTGTCCAAGTTTTAGTCGCTGTCACCGGGATCTCTGGTTTCTCGCAATACTTTTTATGGAACATGACATCATTTGGGTGTGTGTGTGTGTGCGCGCGCGCGCGCGCGCTCGGCTTCCCAATTTCAGGAACGGTATTAATCAATGCATTTCGACAGTAACGCACATTGCATTCATGCAATCGGTGATGACATTAGTGCGCGTGCATGCGTGTGTGCGCGCGCTTGCGTGTTCTATAATTGTTATTGGAGTGCATTTTGCATCTAACGTTAGGGTTAGTCTCGATCAGCTGTTTGTCAGTGAGCGAGGTTTGCCGGATCTGACGTGTGTGTGTGTGTGTGTGTGTGTGTGTGGCGCTAAATGAGCCAGCTTAATCCGAAACGACAATCCAGAGTGGGTCCAAATTGATTATATATATATATATATATATATATATATATATATATATATATATATATATAAATTTTCTTTCTGTAACCCGCTTTAAATAAGACGCATATATAAACCACACACTTGCCATACGAAATGAAGAAACTTGGTGCGCGCGATAACATTGCATATGGTGATTAATACTGCACAAAGCCTTCAGGCACAGCGCGAGAGCCGGTGTTGTGTTCTTATCTCACCAGCTCACGCGCACACGCCGCCGTTGCCCATTTAAGAGGCAGCGCGAGCGCGCGTTTCAGGAGGAATCCCGCGTTTGTTTTTTTTTTTTTTTTTTTTTTTTTATTCTCTCCAGCGTTCTGCACCTCGATCCTTTTGGATCTTTTCTCGATGCATGCGAGTATGGGATAGATTTACCGAGGTAGTGCAATGCACAGACTTGCTAAATGCAATGCACTGTCACACGCGCTAATAAATCAGGGCAAAATGGAAGCCAATAAAATGGAGTTATTTCAGTAACGCAGTGCTAGGTCAGTATATAGCATAGCACGTGCTAGGTTGCTTTAATTAACCAAAGACTGGCTCATTTTGACCCGTCGTTTATACTCCTGTTCCTATGGCAACTTAGTATATTCTTGATTAGTCATGAGCCACATGGAAGATTTGAATTCATGTTTTAAATTTGAATTTATTTGATATTTACTATTACTGTTTATTATGCTGCAGTATTGAAGCTACTTTAACAGATTAGCAGATTAACAAATATGCATTTCATATAGATTTTATTTATTTGATTATTTATTTCAAATGTATTTCATTCTTGTACTGTATTACACATTTACCCCAAATTAGCTACCATGTTTAGGTGACTGTATATCAAATAAATACTACAATAGACAAATCATTGCAAGAACATGCATAATGCATAAACTACTAAGCAAAACGATGTATTTCTCTGGACTTATTCAGTCATAAAGACATTTCACTGCTTTCAATGCTAGGGGCGTCATTAGTTTTACTTCATGATGGGAAATCCACCCCCCCCCCCCTTACATGTGACTTACACTTGTAGAAACACAGTATGACACCAGAGTCTAGAGATGTGAATCACAAGCCAGGGAAAACATGTTCGAAAGGCAGGGCAGATAACTGATTACGTAGATGTCCCTTCTGTTCAGTGATACTTGTCCCAACTAACTCGTCATAGTGGGGTTTCCCATTTAACCACTTTTCCAGAGGAATTACAGTTAAATTCCAGTGTGGAAGCGTATGTGATTCATTGAGTTAGCATGAATTGCATAGGAGTAATAGATTTCTGAACTATGTGAGAAGTGTGATAGCTCGCATGTGGCCACGTATCCTGCTAATGTATTTATTAGTGAATCCAGTGTGTGCTGCCAGGTGTGTGTGTGTGTGTGTGTGGCAAAAGCAGCCCAAAAGCTATCCCAATAGCAAAAGTATTTCATGACACTGCTGAGAGGTTTGGGGTTTATGTTTGGCATTTCCCTGTTACTGTGTGGTTTTTACAGCTGGTTAGCCTTTTCCGTTTACTTTACAGAAGTTTAGCCTCGCCCTTTTACTTTGCAGCAGGTTAGCCCCGCCCATTCATTTAACGGCAGGTTAACCTCGCCCTTTTACTTTACAGCAGGTTAGCCCTGCCCATTTATTTTACAGCAGGTTAGCCCCCCCCCCCCAATTCACTTTACAGCAGGTTAGCCTCACCCTGTTACTTTACAGGAGGTTAGCCTCACCCTTTACTTTACAGCAGGTTAGCCTCGCCCTTTTACTTTACAGCATGTTAGCCTCGCCCTTTTACTTTACAGCAGGTTAGCCTCGCCTTTTTACTTTACAGCATGTTAGCCTCGCCCTTTTACTTTACAGCAGGTTAGCCTCGCTCTTTTACTTTACAGCAGGTTAGCCCCACCCATTCACTTTACAGCAGGTTAGTCTCACCCTGTTGCTTTACAGCAGGTTAGCCCCACCCATTCACTTTACAGCAGGTTAGCCTCACCCTGTTGCTTTACAGCAGGTTAGCCCCACCCATTCACTTTACAGCAGGTTAGCGTCACACTGTTACTTTACAGCAGGTTAGCCTTTTCCGTTTACTTTACAGAAGTTTAGCCTCACCCTGTTACTTTACAGCAGATTAGCCCCACCCATTCACTTTACAGCAGGTTAGCCTCACCCTGTTGCTTTACAGCAGGTTAGCCCCACCCATTCACTTTACAGCAGGTTAGCCTCACCCTGTTACTTTACAGCAGGTTAGCCTTTTCCGTTTACTTTACAGAAGTTTAGCCTCGCCCTTTTACTTTGCAGCAGGTGGCCCCGCCCATTCATTTAACGGAAGGTTAACCTCGCCCTTTTACTTTACAGCAGGTTAGCCCTGCCCATTTATTTTACAGCAGGTTAGCCCCCCCCCATTCACTTTACAGCAGGTTAGCCTCACCCTGTTACTTTACAGCAGGTTAGCCTCACCCTTTTACTTTACAGCATGTTAGCCTCGCCCTTTTCCTTTACAGCAGGTTAGCCTCGCCCTTTTACTTTACCGCAGGTTAGCCTCGCCCTTTTACTTTACAGCAAGTTAGCCTCGCCCTTTTACTTTACAGCAGGTTAGCCTCGCCCTTTTACTTTACAGCAGGTTAGCCCCACCCATTCACTTTACAGCAGGTTAGTCTCACCCTTTTACTTTACAGCATGTTAGCCTCAACCTTTTACTTTACAGCAGGTTAGCCTCACCCTGTTACTTTACAGCAGGTTATCCTCACCCCTTTACTTTACAGCATGTTAGCCTCACCCTTTTACTTTACAGCAGGTTAGCCTCACCCTTTTACTTTACAGCAGGTTAGCCCCACCCATTCACTTTACATCCGGTTAGTCTCACCCTTTTACTTTACAGCATGTTAGCCTCGCCCTTTTACTTTACAGCAAGTTAGCCTCGCCCTTTTACTTTACAGTAGGTTAGCCCCACCCATTCACTTTACAGCAGGTTAGCCTCACCCTGTTACTTTACAGCAGGTTAGCCTTTTCCGTGTACTTTACAGAAGTTTAGCCTCGCCCTTTTACTTTGCAGCAGGTGGCCCCGCCCATTCATTTAACGGCAGGTTAACCTCGCCCTTTTACTTTAAAAAATTGTTAATAAACCTCGCCCTTTTACTTTACAGCAGGTTAGCCCTGCCCATTTATTTTACAGCAGGTTAGCCCCCCCCATTCACTTTACAGCAGGTTAGCCTCACCCTGTTACTTTACAGCAGGTTAGCCTCGCCCTTTACTTTACAGCAGGTTAGCCTCACCCTTTTACTTTACAGCATGTTAGCCTCGCCCTTTTACTTTACAGCAGGTTAGCCTCACCCTTTTACTTTACAGCAAGTTAGCCTCGCCCTTTTACTTTACAGCAAGTTAGCCTCGCCCTTTTACTTTACAGCAGGTTAGCCTCGCCCTTTTACTTTACAGCAGGTTAGCCCCACCCATTCACTTTACAGCAGGTTAGTCTCACCCTTTTACTTTACAGCATGTTAGCCTCAACTTTTTACTTTACAGCAGGTTAGCCTCACCCTGTTACTTTACAGCAGGTTATCCTCACCCCTTTACTTTACAGCATGTTAGCCTCACCCTTTTACTTTACAGCATGTTAGCCTCGCCCTTTTACTTTACAGCAAGTTAGCCTCGCCCTTTTACTTTACAGTAGGTTAGCCCCACCCATTCACTTTACAGCAGGTTAGTCTCACCCTTTTACTTTACAGCAGGTTAGCCCCCCCATTCATTTTACAGCAGGTTTGCTTCACCCTTTTACCTTACATCAGGTTAGCCTTGCCCATTCATTTTACAGCAGGTTAGCCTCGCCCTTTTACTTTACATCAGGTTAGCCTCGCCCTTTTACTTTACATCAGGTTAGCCTCACCCATTCATTTTACAGCAGGTTAGCCTCACCCTTTTACCTTACATCAGGTTAGCCTCGCCCATTCATTTTACAGCAGGTTAGCCTCGCCCCTTTTACTTTACATCAGGTTAGCCTCGCCCTTTTACTTTACAGCAGGTTAGCCCCACCCTTTTACTTTACAGCAGGTTAGTCTCACCCTTTTACTTTACAGCATGTTAGCCTCGCCCTTTTACTTTACAGCAAGTTAGCCCCATCCATTCTCTTTACAGCAGGTTTTTCTCACCTTTTTACTTTACAGCATGTTAGCCTCTCCCTTTTACTTTACAGCAGGTTAGCCCCAACCATTCACTTTACAGCAGGTTAGTCTCACCCTTTTACTTTACAGCATGTTAGCCTCGCCCTTTTACTTTACAGCAGGTTAGCCCCCCCCATTCATTTTACAGCAGGTTAGCCTCACCTTTTTTATCTTACACCAGGTTAGCCTCGCCCATTCATTTTACAGCAGGTTAGCCTCGCCCTTTTACTTTATATGAGGTTAGCCTCGCCCTTTTAGTTTACAGCAGGTTAGCCCCACCTATTCATTTTACAGCAGGTTAGCCTCACTCTTTTACTTTACAGCATGTTAGCCTCGCCCTTTTACTTTACAGCAGGTTAGCCCCATCCATTCTCTTTACAGCAGGTTTTTCTCACCTTTTTACTTTACAGCATGTTAGCCTCCCCCTTTTACTTTACAGCAGGTTAGCCCCAACCATTCACTTTACAGAAGGTTAGTCTCACCCTTTTACTTTACAGCATGTTAGCCTCGCCCTTTTACTTTACAGCAGGTTAGCCCCCCCCATTCATTTTACAGCAGGTTAGCCTCACCTTTTTTATCTTACACCAGGTTAGCCTCGCCCATTCATTTTACAGCAGGTTAGCCTCGCCCTTTTACTTTATATGAGGTTAGCCTCGCCCTTTTACTTTACAGCAGGTTAGCCCCACCTATTCATTTTACAGCAGGTTAGCCTCACTCTTTTACTTTACAGCATGTTAGCCTCGCCTTTTTACTTTACATCAGGTTAGCCTCGCCCTTTTACTTTACAGCAGCTTAACCCTGCTCATTAGAATTAGTAACTATTGGGGTAAATACATTTTCACACAGGCCCAGTTGGTATTGAATAACTTTTTTTGCTTCAACAACTAACATTATCATTTAAAACTGATATTTTGTGTTTACTCAGGTTGCCTTTGTTTTATCTTAGATTTGTTTTAATTTCTGAAACAATTTAGTACAGCAAAAACACAGCTAAAGATAAATGAAAAGCACAATACAACTAGACTTCGTATCATTCCATTGGATTATTCCTACGTATCATTCCATTGGATCAGCCTTTCAGCTATGTGCTTAAATTGAATAGACAACTCTGTGTGTATATGGCCTACTGTGTGGTTTCTTTTCAACTCAGTGTGATTCCTAAAATCATACAGCTGTTGTACCCTGTTTCTCAAATATAGAATATATTCAGCATGAACCTGTTTCTGAAGACTCCAATTTAGGGGTTTATTCAGCAAGTCCTTCAGATTAGGATTACTTGTCTAGGATGATAAAATGAGACAAAAAGATAAAAGCGGCCATCTTTATCAAACTCAGGCAGTTAAGACGTATCATTGCAGTAGATGGAGACTAATGTGATCTCAGTGTGAATCAATACTGAAGTGAAGGTGAATAATCAGTAGAATATGAACAGATCAATAGATCACAATAAGGAAGTGTACGTACATGAAAGGTAAGAGCTCTGCATGCCGTTACACTGTATCTTGCAGAAACTAGATTAGTCTAAAACGTGAACACTGAGTTATGATTTTTATATTTATATATATATATATATATAAATCATAACTTTGAAGTTATGACTTCAACCTAACTTTCGTAGTAACTTTGAAGATGGATGGATATATATATATATATAT
>JAFFST010050969.1:104328-115022 GCA_022414735.1 Noturus placidus | reverse complement strand
TTACACACAGGTGGATTCTATTTATCAACATTAGACATTTAGGTCAACATTGGATCATTCAGAGATCCTCACTGAACTTCCGGAGAGAGTTTGCTGCACTGAAAGTAAAGGGGCTGAATAATTTTGCTCGCCCAATTTTTCAGATTTTTATTTGTTGAAAAAGTTTGAAATATCCAATAAATTTGGTTCCACTTCATGATTGTGTCCCACCTGTTGTTGATTCTTCACAAAAAATGACAGTTTTATATCTTTATGTCTGAGGCCTGAAATGTGGCAAAAGGTTGAACAGTTCAAGGGGGCCGAATACTTTCGCAAGGCACTGTATGGACAAATAGTACTAAGTTTCCGCTGAGATGGTCCTGTTCACCAGGCACTCCTGGGGAGCCAGGAAGCTGCACATTTTGCTAATAAGCTAGCGTTTTACATTTGAAAGAGAGCATTGAGGATCTGCCGCTATTGGAGACATGTATAGTGGCTTTGTGTTATAGGATGGGAAGGCTTTAACACCATGTATAGTGTGTTGTGTGTGTGTTGCAGTGTAAAGCCCAACAGGAAGACACACACACACACATAAGGACACAGACATAATGTAAAGCCTGAAATGAAACAATAATGGGCGGCTGTGGCTCAGTCGGTAGAGCGGGTTGTCCACTAATCCACTAACCGTGGGTTTGGCGGTTCGAATCCCGGCCCGGGTGATCCCATGCCAAAGTGTCCTTGGGCAAGACACTGAACCCTAAGTTGCCCCCAAAGGCAAGCTAGCACCTTGCATGGCAGCTCTGCTACCATTGGTGTGTGAGTGTGCTCTCATTAGTAAGTCGCTTGTAAAAAAAAAAAAAAAAAAAATGTAAAAATGATATTTCTGTAAAGCTGCTTTGAGACAATGTACCATTGTAAAAATATATAATTAATTAAATATATAATTAGCTATACAAATTAAAAAAATAATAATAATAATAATAATGGTATCATTCATTAGTCACACTTCTGTGCATGCATTGTTTTGAACTAGAGCCATTTAATTAAGTTTTAGACAGTGCAATTAGGAGTGTGTGTGTGTGTGTGTGTGTGTGTGTGTGTGTGTGAGCTACATAAAACACATGCATTGGTTTATACACATGCTATATATACATTTTGAACCTGAACTTGTGTATTTTAAACAAGACACAAAAGTAAAAGATTCTTAAAATGCATGGATCCAAGCACATAAAGTATTATGTTAGATAAAAATGTTTAGTAAAGATATTTTTAATATTGCTCCACTTTATTAAAAAAAAAATTTATCTGCTATATTGATGGCGTTTAACACATCTTTTTGTGCGTTTTTTTTTTTACACACTCCTGTGGCATAGCCAGAGGTTTTGGAGTTCGTATCCTGCGTGTACGGAGTTTGCACGGAGTTTGCACGTTCTCCCCATGCTTTGCTGGTTTCCTCCAGGTACTTCGGTTTCCTCCCCCTGTACGAAGACATGCGCTGTAGATTGATTGGCATTTCCAAAATGTCTGTAGTGTGTGAATGTGTGTGCGATTGTGCCCTGGGATGGATTGGCACCCCAGGGGGTCTACTGCCTCGTGCTTCGAGTTCCCTGGGATAGGCTCTAAAAGCGGTATGGAAAACGGATGGATGGATGTCTCATAGCATCAGCGGAAAGGAGCGAGACAAGAGTTAGAAAGAGAGGTAAACAGAGAAAAACAGCAAAGAGATGAAGAGATATAAATAGAGAGTTAAGACACAAAAAAGAAAGAGCGCAAAAGTGAGCCAAATCTGTGTGTGTGTGTGTGTGTGTGTGTGTGTGTGTGTGTGTGTGTGTGTGTGTGTGTGTGTGCGTGTGTGAGCGTGCCCAGAATATACAGTACACTGCTCTGCATATCCCACTCAGACTCACACCACAATGCCACGTCAGGGAGTGAGAGTAAGGGAGAGAGGGAGAAAAATACAGGGAGGGATGTGAAAAGGAAAGAGGTGGGAGAAAATGGCATAGTGGAATTGCAGACAAAACAAACATGAGCAACAGATTTCCTTATAGAGCTGAGTCAAAGAGACTAAACACTAAGCCACACAGACTAGAAGGACAGCGTCATGAACGAACAGTGAATAAAGGAGTTGTTATAGATAAAGAATGATCCCTTGAGGCTAGGTTTAAAAAAAGCTGCATGTATAGTAAATTCTAGAATTAATGCTTAATGTGTGTTCTGTTTAAGACAAAAAAGAAAAAAGTCGAGTCCCAGGCCACAACCATGAATATGATTCTTTCAAGTCAGACCTGAACTGTTCGAAATATGAATGAATATATCAGAGTAAAAGGAAAAGCTTGGATAAGGTAATTAATGAAATGTGGAGTGATGTATAACAGAGCCATAGGACAGAGTAGTAGCCAATTAAAGCGTTCTGAACTTCACATGAATGCAACAGTTTATCATTTGAAGTGTCCTCTGCTGTATACAAGGTGCAATCGCAATGAAAACAATGGGAAGTCTTCTCCTTTCCCCCAGTCAACCCTGACCCTCTGTTGACACTATCTATCCTTTGTGTTGGGGGCTGGGGCTTCGAACCCCACCTCCACCCTGTGTGCACTGAGTTTACATGTTCTCCCCATGCTTCGGGGGTTTCCTCTGGGTTCTCCGGTTTCCTCCTCCAGTCCAAAGACATGCGTTGTAGGCTGACTGGCATCTCTAAATTGAACATAATCTGTGAATCTGCCTGAGTTCCCTGGGATATGCTCCAGGCTCCCTGCGACCCTGTGTAGGGTAAGGTACAGATAATGGATGAATGGAAAACTCTGTAAAATGCTATTTGTTGCATGACAATGTTGTGAATCAGTATTTTCTAAAGTTGCTAAAGGTCTAGAAACACCTTTTAAACACACTGCACATTGTTTTAAGGTTAAAACAACAAATATCATGTAGCACAGCAGATACTGTTGGTTAAGGTAGCAGATTAGCATCAGGGAGCAAGGAACACTGTTCAACATGTCTTGTTTATTGTACTGTAAGAATAAAACAGTTGGCGTTTCATATTTAGAAACCCTTCGTGTATGAACTCATCGCCATGGTTTCCAAAGCCAAGCATGGCCATGGGGTTTGCTGCCATTTTGCTACAGTGGTGAAAAACGTAACCCACAAAAATAGAAGTTTAGTTGTTTATTGGTGAGGTTTATATTTATTTGCCTATTCGACTTTAATTCAAACCTCAGTAATAAATTGGCTTCTTTTAGTGGAAAGTTCAGGAATAATATTTATTTATTTATTTATTTATTTAAGAAGCTTCATTACATAGACAGAATATTAGGATGTACATCTTAATAACGAGCCTAATATTTAAATCCTGGGATTGTTCATCAAATAAACTGATACTGAAATTAGTGAATAAAGGGCATTCTACTATTTGTGGGCACACATGAAGAAAATAGAAAAATTAAGGAAACAAGAAGGAGCAAGAATAGAAAGTACTTTGTGAGGGAATGCTGGCATGGCACAAGAGAGTGAGAGTGACAGAGAGCGAGAGAGAGAGAGAGAGAGAGAGAGAGAGAGAGAGGTATGCCGTGGTGGTGTTGGAGAAATGGTACAGGGTGGAACTCTTTCCTAGGGTCTATAAAAACAAACGCTCAGCTTAAGCACACATACAGGCTGATCCAGTATCAGTGTTATAATCCTGCAGCTGTTTTCAGCCATGTAAAGACACAAAGCTAATCTGACTCCAGATCATTTTTACATCACAGCAGTATTTAAAGGTGTGACTGCAGTGTGGTTCAACCCTGAAAGCCTCAGAGCTGACTGCCCTCATTCTACATGTGTGTGTGTGTGTGTGTGAGGGAGAGAGAGAGCATGCCCTCGCACGCTCCACACCACACACACACACACACACACACACACACAGGCATGTGTACTGAGCACTCTGCATTCAACTCTGTGATTCACTGCTCATAGTCTCACCTGTAGTTTAGGAGCCTTATGGGCTCGTGAGTGCTGAGTGTGTGGAATCTGGACTCGAGTTCTTTGATCAGTTCATGAGTGGAATCTGGATTTCAGTTTGAATGAGTGCTCATGTCAGATCAGCGTTGGACTCCAAGCAGCAAGTGGGGAACCTAACACAGGTACAGGAATGAGGTCATCTCAGAAACACACAACACACTTTACAGACCAGCAGCACTGCATCACCTGTAGATTACAACACGATCAACACGTCAGTTTATATCCAGTGGACCTTTCGATTAATCATGCAGCATCTATTATCATACATTTCTCTCTTCGTCTCGAATCAGACATCATTTATTCAGCGGGCATCTAGTGTTAGGGTTGGCATTTAATTACGTACTAAATTATATTTTTGTAAGCATGTAAAATTCTAATTGTAACAAATTGACACATACTATTATTTAGTGCTAACACAACAAAAACACACTTTGTCTTTGACCCATACTTGCAGTATTTACACACTGAGTACATACACCAATCTAGTAACTAATCACTAGCAACTTTTTATCTAATATTTGAAATAATTGGCGAATCGTATCAATACGTACTCATGCTTTTTATAAAGTTTCTTTTTGCTGGGTTCACTTGTATTTTCTGAGCTCTGGCTGTAATACAGAGTAGTTTTTTTTTTTTTTTTTTTAAACAAAGTCCAGGTGCTTGTTCATGAGCGTGGAATATCCTAAACATGTGTTACCTTTTGCGAATGAATACTTCAGAGTAGGCGTGAATAGTATTCAGATTCACCATCGCAACGATCAGATTATTTGATTAAGAAAGTATTTGAAAACAGGACCTTTCCAAGTCTGTTCGTTTATCATAACACTTGAGACAGTTTTCCAGTCGTTAAAGGTAGTCTATGTGTTAAAGATTTTCCATATGATCGTGCATATTTTCACACCCTGCATTTAAAGGGAATCTTAATGACAGAGTAGAGTGTACATGCTTATTTAGGCTTGGCAGATACTGTATGTGTTCGGAAGTGTGTGTGTGTGTGTGTGTGTGTGTGTGTGTGTGTGTGTGTGTGTGTGTGGGTGTTTTAATGCTTCGTGTAGTTGCATCATGTCTGAGAGTGTGATAAAGACAGAAAAGGTCACTGGGCGTTTAGGTGGCAGGCCATGGTATCAAAGTACACCTCGTGTGTTATATGGCTCAATCTCTGATTCGCACACATAGGAACAACCTGCTGTTATTAAAATGAAAATGCATCTTGTGTTAAAAACTGTAAGTAAAAGAAAATAATGATTGTTCTCATCAATACTATCTTGTGTGTGAACGTACATTAATTCCTAGATCAATATAATGTCTGTTGTTACTCAGCAAGGCTTGCCAGGTCTTACCAAAGCTCCACGCAATACCAAGACTTTGTTGATTGGAAGCTTTCCGATCATGAACAGTAAAATGGAAGATCTCATTACAAGTTATTGACATGCATATACTATTTCAGCTGATTGCTCAGTGTAGATGTCATTGATCTCTTTTCTGGGAATCCAGATTTACTGGCCAAGTCCTCATATTTGTACAAAGAATTTTCTTAGGTTTGGTGCGTACATAATGGGACAAGACAATATATATGTGCAATGTGAGTACTAAACTGCAGTAAACAGGAAGTACAATACACAGTTCTGAAGGAAAATACTTCCTCTAAGTGTGCAAATGCGCACGTAGTGATGGAGGGACGTACAAAATGTCCTCAGCATGCAAACATCCAAAACCTCGAAGTTTTAGACAATGTTCACGGTGTACTCAGGTACGTATCAGAAAGTCCAGATGTAGGGTAGCCTGCCATCTCTCAGTAAATAACTGCTGAAAAGTCCTTCATCAGGACAGCAACTGGCACAGTTGGCCCTGAGAGAGACAGTACGTCCTGTGTAGGTGATGCCATGAAGGTGAGCTGTGTGTGTCAGAGACACGCACGCAGAAGTATAAATTGGCCTTTAGGAACACATTAAAAAACACACCCTGCAGCGACATGTTTCAACTGGTGTGCAAACTCTGAATCACCTCGACTCGCTGTCAAAACGAGTCATCAAACACACACCAAAACACACACATGCCTCAACCAGAAAGCATATTGCTTCACTCAGTGATAAGATTCATTTAGAATTATTAATAAGTTTAGCAGTAATATACACACGAACACACACACACACACACACACACACACAGACGAAACCATAGTTGTTTAAATACCGTTTTGTACATTGACTTACACTGTAAAATTAAATTCTCCAATTCAATTTTATTTGTTTAAAAAAATCCAGTAGATCTCTAATGACCATGTGTATGTTTATATGGACAACAATGATCCGATATTGACCCGATTAAGAAACTATCATGTAAACAGCGATTATTGATGACCTTAATCCGATTAAGGTCATTCTCGAAGTAAACACAAATCGAATTAAGACAGGTGGAGTATTCATGTTTTAGTCACATTATGGATGTGTATTTCAGACATGTAAACACCTTAATCATTATGAACGTCATGTGAGAGTTTTCACTGCATTTTGCGACAGGACACGACCACACACGGCAGTTCTCAATCGTTTGACGGCGAACAAGAGAATTCGGCTGCGTCCCAAACCGCATACTTTCCTACTATAGTATATAGTAGGTGAAATATATGTATCTAGGCTACTATAAGTAGGTAAGTATGGAGTTTAAGACACAGCCCACGGCTTCACGCAGTCGTCAATTTGCACGTATAGCATGACAAATAATTAACTGCACTTGAAGCGTTCGTAACATTAAATATCAAACACCCAAAACTGTATATGGTACCATAACAAAGACGGAACTGTATGTCGATACGTGAAAATCTGGAGGGACGTTGGATGGTGTGGCGCGGTGACGTAATGACGTTTGCTGTTAATCGATTTATGTTCTTTGACATGTAAAACGGGTACATGAAAGGAGGATTCTGAAAGCGACTCATGTAAACACCTTAATCACAATATTGTCTTATTCAGAATAAGGTCAGTAATTAGATTACTGCTGTCCATGTAAATGTAGTCAGTGGCAAGGAAAAACCTTGAGACTCAAAAGGGAATCCATCTTCTTCCAGGTGACATGGATAGCGGGATTATAAATACAGTATACAGGTGTAGAAGAGTAAAGACAAACAGTACTAAGTGTGTAGAAATTGATGTTGTGCCCAGAATAGTGTTTATGATTCCAGCAGCAGTCCTTGGGGTTAGGTTAGGTTAAACATTATTGTCAGTGTCAGAGTACAAGTACAGAGACAATGAAATACAGTTAGCATCCAACCAGTAGTGCAAATAAGTTCAATGAAGTAAATAAGCTTATGATACAATAAGTTAAGATAACTGTGTACAGTTAAAGGTAAACAGAATGGTGTACACCAGTAATACAAATGGCAATTGAGTTAAAGGAAATAAATATGAATTATGGTCCAATAAGTTGAGCTAAACGGTATGCAGGTAGAGGTGAACAGCATGATACATGGAGTGGATTCAAGTAAATGCAGGTGTGCAAATAGCAATAATGTGCAAATAATTATCTGAAATAAATAATTATTGTAATTTACAGAAAATTGCAGTAAAGTGCAAGTACTTTACAATACCGAATGGTGTCTAATGCTAATATTTAGTTATTCATAAAATTAGTAAAAATATATATTTTTTAAATCACCTTTCACAACACCCAAGGTTACTTCAAAAATACAACATGCAAATACAATTCACAAAACACTAAAACACAATATTAAATATATACAATTATACATATGCATCTATATACTAGGGATGTCATGATACCAAAAATCTAGTAGTCGATAACAATACCACCAAAAGTACACGATACTTGATACCACGGTGTGGTATAAAAATAAAATGAAAAATTCTCCTGGAGGACATCCTCCTTTGGCTGATACTGGCAAAAAGAGAGAGAGGGGGGGTATTTTAGTTATCAAACACTGTCTGATAATGACTAATAAAACAGTGGAGGCTACAAGTGCTAAGGTGCACTCCTAAACACACACACACCCCATATACTCTGTATGCAAGCATTAGTTGAAATTCACTGATATGGTGGCAGGCCAAAAAGATTTATTAAAACCATAAACAGTTCAATATTTGTTAGTGACATTAGGCTACATTTAGCTGAAAGGACACGGGCTCAATGGCGATGCATGGTGGCCTATTAGGAGGTAGTTTATAACATATGAGTTCACCATGATCTGAGGCGCAAGGTGAGCTTTCGTCGGTCTCCTCAGAAAATACAGGTGTTGAGGTTCCAGGAAAGGTCACCAGAGATGTGGACACCCAGAAACTTGAAGCTAGAGATCTGCTCTACCTCAATCCCATTAAGTACCTTAGGTCCAAATCTACAGTATTATCAGAGATTATCCACTAAAGCAAGGGTAAGACTCATTATAAAGGTATTACATAAAATTAATGTCATACAATGAGGCAGGACCTACAAGTCGGAGTCCACTACACAGAGTTGTTTGGGCTTACTCAAGAGACAAATGATATACCTACGTTAAAAGATTTCTGTCAAATTCAAATGAATTGTGGCAATCTGGTCAAAATCTCTAGCTTCAGTCATCAGAAATAAATGCATTTGCTTGAAAAAGGGCAAAATGTAATGTCTAAGATAGTTATCAAAGTATGAGTTAAAATCCCAGGACTGATCGAGAACTTTGGGGGGGAAGCCCAGTTCCAGTTTTCCTTGTTTGAGAGGTTCTAATGATTTGTGCAGTGGATAAAAAAAAAAATCACTGTGTTGATTTTTCCTTCTCAGTCATTCAGTAGTGACACCTATTACCCCAGCCTTAACCTTTCTGACCTTTTGACTCTGTGCTAAGCCTTCTGATTGGCTTCCAGTGTCGGGTTAGAAAAGCCCTTGGAGTCTAATTCGCCGGTGCCTGCAGTTGTCACATGTTATGCTTCTCCAGTCCCACTGTGGCTAGCAATCAGCAGGAGACACGTTTCTACCCCCTCTTTAAATAAACACTGTAAGAGGGAATGGAGAATAGAGGAGAGAGACTGAGAGAGGGAGAGAGAGAGGGAGGGAGGAAATTGGGTTTCATGACAGATTTATGAAGCAGGTTAAAGCCCACCATCACAGGGAATAGAGAACAGGGAAGGACAGTAAATCATTCAAATAATGCATTATTTTGTCCTGCCAGAACAAATTAAGGTAGTTTTGACACTGAGGCATTGTGTGGTGTGTGTGTGTGTGTGTGTGTGTGTGTGTGTGTGTGTGTGTGTGTGTGTGTGTGTGTGTGTGTGTGAATGGAAGGAGTTGTCTCATTGACATGAGGAAAGTAAATATGGTGTGTAAGAGTAGGTGGGTTTAGATGAGGGAGAACAGAGTTTCCGCTCGTAAAAAAATATACATCTATGATCAGAGAGAGAGAGAGAGAGAGAGAGAGAGATCCTGCTGTCATACGAGTGCAAAGCTGGACATGTCTTTACTTTATTACTACCTCTCTCCAGCTCCTGCTGAGATCTTCATCTGTCTCCTTCACAATGTTTACTGAAGAAAGAACATATAACCCTTAATTATTGTGTGTGTGCGTGTGTGTGTGTGTGTGTGTGTGTGTGTGCGGGTTTGTGTGTGGGGGGAGTGTAGTTTTTGTGTGTGTGTGTGTGTGTGTGTGTGTGTGTGTACAGTATCTGACAAAAGGGAGTAACCCCTCACCTTTGTGTAAATATTTAATGATATCTTTTCATGTGACAGCACTGAAGAAATGACACTTTGCTACAATGTAAAGTAGTGAGTGTACGGCTTGTGTAACAGTGTAAATTTACTGTCTCCTCAAAATAACTCAACAAACAGACATTAATGTCTAAACCACTGGAACAAAAGTGAGTACACCCCTAAGTGAAAATGTCCAAATTGGGCCCAAAGTGTCAATATTTTGTGAGTCCACCATTATTTTCCAGCACTGCCTTAACCCTCTTGGGCATGGAGTTCACCAGAGCTTCACAGGTTGCCACTGGAGTCCTCTTCCACTCCTCCATGACATCACGGAGCTGGTGGATGTTAGATACCTTGTGCTCCTCCACCTTCCATTTGAAAATGCCCCACAGATGCTCAATAGGGTTTAGGTCTGGAAACCTGCTTGGCCAGTCCATCACCTTCAACCTCAGCTTCTTTAGCAAGGCAGTGGTCATCTTAAAGGTGTGTTTGGGGTCGTTATCATGCTGGAATACTGCATACTGATCATGCTCTGCTTCAGTATGACACAGTGCATGTTGGAATTCATGGTTCCCTCAATGAACTGTAGCTCCCCAGTGCCGGCAGAACTCATGCAGCCCCAGACCATGACACTCCCACCACTATGCTTGACTGTAGGTAAGATACAATTGTCATTGTACTCCTCACCTGGTTGCTGCCAAACACGCTTGACACCATCTGAACCAAATAAGATTATCTTGGTCTCATAATCCATGTCCTTAGTCTGCTTGTCTTCAGCAAATTGTTTGTGGGCTTTCTTGTGCATCATCTTTATAAGAGGCTTCCTTCTGGGACGACAGCCATGCAGACCAATTTGATGCAGTGTGTGGCGCATGGTCTGATCACTGACAGCTTGACCCCCCACCCCTTCAACCTCTGCAGCAATGCTGATAGCACTCGTACGTCTATTTCCCAAAGACAACCTCTGGATATGACGCTGAGCATGTGCACTCAACTTCTTTGGTTGACCATGGCGAGGCCTGTTCTGAGTGGAACCTGTCCTGTTAAACCGC
>JAFFST010050969.1:70715-85177 GCA_022414735.1 Noturus placidus | reverse complement strand
ACGTGACAGTGGTGACACTAAACACGGGGAAGATGCAAATACATTGATGACGTAATCACGTCCGTGAACCCCACCCCCCCGTTGTCATCAGACGTCATCGTACCCTTCACCCCCCCTCCTCCCCTTGATGACGTAATATATGGACGACCCCTTGCGCATGTAGACAGCTGCAGTATTATAAAATAAAATGCAGATTTTACTGCACAATGGTTGCTAAGAATGACGACAAAGCCAGCAAAACTTGCGGTTCAGTCTCGGTGTTGTTGTGTATACGATGAAGGAAGCGTAATGGTCATATGGTAAGGGCTTGATGAAACAGGGGAGGATTCGCAACTATCCAGAAGTTCCAATCAGGGGGCCGATGTGGGCGAAGCCACGCCTTCGTTTTCAAAAGTCTTCGTTCTGATCTGTTTACACTGTGTGTGTGTGTGTGTGTGTGAGAGAGAGAGAGAGAGAGAGAGAGATAGCTAGAATGAGCAGGCCGTGAGATCTCCGATGGCAGCAGTCGAAATGCACGGCTCACACACACACACTCTCCACACACTCACTGGCCCGCATTGTCTTGAGCGACTGAGCGCTGCTCTGAAAAACAGACGTGACAAAATAGACAAAAAGAGGGACAGACAGGGGAACGGACGAGGACACTTTCACACGCAGGAACGCCTTTAACGTTACCAAAACACGGTTTGGCTATTCGTAACTCAAACAGACATTAACACAGTTTGGTCATATCAGGAATTAAGACCAAGAAAACTCCAGTATTTGTGCCCTGAACACACAGATTATACTAAAGCCCTCAGAATGATTCTGTTCTCTGAGCTTGAAGTGGATTCAATTAAATCTGTATTTAAATATTCAGATTCAGATGACTTCCTTGAAGCTTGGTTTTGAAATAATTCCCCCGCGTGCAGGATTAGCATCAGGATAATCGAAGCAGCCTAATTATGCAAAGCTGAATCTCCTGATTGAGGACCATCTCTGGGAATCATACTATCAGACCGCTGTCGGAGAGGCGTCGAAGCCGATCTTATCGTAGTAGTGCTTGAATGAAAACAGAAAAAAAAATCAAACGACAGTTAAATGTCTTATTTCTTCTGCGAGTCTGATCCTCACATCGCGCTGGTGTGGCTGACGTTGTTCTTGAATGAAAGAAATAAGAGTTTTAATAAGAGCCTAAGCAAATAATGATATCAAAGCACAGGATACACTGAGAGAGATAGAATGAGAGCAAGCAGTGTATACACACTCTCACACACACACACTCTCACACACACTCACACACACAGATGTTAAAGGGTCAAAGGAAGGACAGTTGTTAAAAGCACTCTCAGTGATGATTTTATTGTGTGGCAGCTGGGTCACTGATGCTTCTACACTTGTTGTTTTCACTCACACACACACAAACAGAGAGAGAGAGCATGTGTCAGGGCAAAACCATTATAGCCCTCAGCATAATAACATTACAGTGGTGAACAAAATGACACCATCGTGTGTGTGTGTGTGTGTGTGTGTGTGTGTGTGTGTGTGTGTGTGTGTGTGTGTGTGAGTGACTATGAAGGATCGGATAGGTCTGCCAACAGTTTGAGCTATGAGTTCTGATATAATTATTAATACCACAGCTCTGTTGAATTCTCCATTCTGATTGGTCAGACGCTGTTGATTAATTTTCTATACCAGCAGCTCTGACTATAGTTCGGACTGCAAGGCAAATCACATATTCACATTAATGCGCTGTTGTTGTTTTTTAATGTCGTCGTTTCCATAGTAACTTACACACAGCACGTGGACACAGCAAATAACCCGATAAAAAATAAATAAATAAAATACATCCAATCATTGTTATGGTGAGGTTTTGTGTGAGGAGAAGTTTATTGAGCATTTCAGGAAGGAGTCTCCAGTGTCACTACCAGTCTGAGGCAAAGACTTCGGGTCGGAGGATGTTGCGCTTTCCGGTTTCTCAAGAACTTCAAAAAAGAGAGTAAAAAGTCATAAGAGGAAATAACTTGTTTCACGGACGTTAAAGCAATAAATAAATAATTGTAATTGTTGGATCTCTGCTGTGGTTTGAGAAGAATAAAACACCTCTGGATATACCGTTATAGCAAAATAATTAAAGTCAGGTTAGAAGAGTAACTCCGCTTCATGCCGAGTCTCCCATTGTTGATTATTTTCCTATAACAGTATGCCCAGTCATGTTTTATTCCTTACATATTGCATGAGCATGTGAGATACTCTTGCAGATAGAGACACATATACTAGACACACACCCTTGTATGTAAACATTCGCATTTCTCAAGACTGATCTCTTACACCTGTTTTGAAAATAACTTCTCGCTGCAGCGCTGTAGCAGAACATAAACACAACACAACACTGCACCCTGCTGGACAAAAACCACAACTGCAGCCTGCTTGTTTCTGTGTAGCTACATTCACACGTGTGTGACCTGGTCAAGACAGAAGTGTATTTGTGTGTACTTGTGTCAATCGTGAGAACATTTGCTGCTGCTTCTTCCTGTGTTTGTCTTTATTTATTTATTATTGTGCTAAACCTCAGCAGGCCATGAAACCTATGAGATACGACACTGTCAACATATCCAATCCCTACATCCATCTTTGACTTCTTTTCACTCTCGTGTCCAAATCTGCACCATTTTTTCTATGTCAGGAGATGTACTATTTTGTAGCCGCGCCTCAAATCGTCTTGGAGCTGCAGCTTGCTCATGAAATCCCACGGTGCACTTCTAAAGTTATCTAATTCGTTCATGAGTAGGAACGCTCAGATCTGGATTTTAAACATTAAGCACAAATATAAATAACATTAAAAAAGTTTTTTTTAAAGGATATGAACTATAAATATAGCATGGCAGCATCACAAGATGATACAAAGGAGAAATCAGAGTGTAATAATAAATTTAATGAGGATTTTAATAAGATGTAATAAATCAGCACAGAAGTGCTAGTGCAGCAAGTCGAACATGTAAACAAGTGACTTTTAAAGCATCACACGTCTCATGAACGATCACTTTCATAACGTTAATCCCAGGATGAACCCATGTCCATATGGGCCATGTGCACCATATAGCTGATATATTCAGTCATGCCTTATAATTTTGCTACGGTAAAATCTATACAGAAAGATATATGGAAGCATGAGAACGCATTATGCGGATTTATCGACATAATATGGTGCAATTGTGACTTTTTATCTCCTGACTGAATCTGAATCAGTTTTATTGGTCAAGGTTTACCTACAGTGCTTACAGAACACACTGGACATACAAGACATTGGACAAAAGTTTACATAATTATACATGATTGATAGCATACATCAGAATATGTGGTAGGTGAAATATACAGACTTAAGAGCCAGCATTACACTATACAGTGGTGTGAAAAAGTGTTTGCCCCCTTCCTCATTTCCTGTTCCTTTGCATGTTTGTCACACTTAAGTGTTTCGGAACATCAAACCAATTTAAACAATAGTCAAGGACAACACAAGTAAACACAAAATGCAATTTGTAAATGAAGGTGTTTATTATTAAAGGTGAAAAAAAATCCAAACCATCATGGCCCTGTGTGACATCATGACCCTCTAATGTAACTGAATTAGGACAATTCTGCAAAAATGAGTGGGCCAAAATTCCTCCAGGACGCTGTAAAAGCCTCATTGCACGTTATCGCAAACGCTTGGTTGCAGTTGTTGCTGCTAAGGGTGGCCCAACCAGTTATTAGGTAGGGGGGCAATCACTTTTTCACACAGGGCCATGATGGTTTGGATTTTTTTTCACCTTTAATAAACACCTTCATTTACAAATTGCATTTTGTGTTTACTTGTGTTGTCCTTGACTATTGTTTAAATTGGTTTGATGTTCCGAAACACTTAAGTGTAACAAACATGCAAAGGAACAGGAAATGAGGAAGGGGGCAAACACTTTTTCACACCACTGTATGTGGACAATTTACATCACACCTATATGTGGTTCTTCTCCAAACTGTTGCCAGAAAATCGGACACAGAAAATTGTATAGAATGTCTTTCTATGCTGGAGCATGACAATCTCCCTTCACTGGAACTCAGAGGCCTACACATGTTCCAGCATGACAATGCTCCTGTGCACAAAGAGAACTCCATGAAGACATGCTTTGTGAAGGTTGGAGTTGAAGAACTTGAGTGTCCTGAACAAAGCCCCGACCTCAACCCCACTGAACACATTTGGGATGAACTGGAACACCGACTGCACCCCAGGCATCACCTCCACACCCAACGTCACTGCCTGACCTTACTAAAGCTCTTTTGGCTGAATGAGCACAAATCCCCCCTAATCAAAAGCCTTCCCAGAAGAATGGAGGTTCTTATAACTGCAAAGGTGAACTCAATCTGGTATGGGATGTTCAACAAGCACATATGGGCGAGATGGGGAGGTGTCCACAAACTTTTGGCCATATAGCGTACTTCAATATTGCACATGAATCAAATATTGTACCGCATAGGTTAAGTGAGACTGAGCAGAACATGACTAGGGTGAATGTGACTGAAAGGTTCTCAAGTCAAGATCTTTTAGCACCAGATAATCTGTCGCTCCTGCCAGAGGAAAGAAGCTCAATCGGGCTGTGTCCCGGATTGGAAGGATAATCTAATTGTAATCACAACAAAACCCATCAGTATGTAAACAAGCCGTATAATCTACTTGAAGTATTGTTTTTCAGCAGGGAGAATGTCTAAGGCTGAACGGGATAGTGTGTTGTGTGGCTTAGTTAAGGGTAAGGGAAAACCTAATAAGTGTATTTATTAATATTGAGATTAATTGTGCGATATTAGAACGCAATTGTGAGATATAAAGCTAAAACTGTTTAAAATTGAAGATACATAGCTTCCAGTGCTGTCTGCTTCTTTCTTTTTTAAGCTCAGGGAAGCCTGGCTTTGGTCCAGCACTGTGTGTTGATTTCCCTAACACACTGAGTGAACCTGGTCATTAACAGAAGATGTTTTTAAGAAGACACCCGTGCTTCTACTGTACATCGAGAGCTGCCCAGGAACTCCTACACTAAGTCTAATAAAGGTTTCTGTCACAGATTAGCCAAGCATGAACCTCACATTCAGTTCCATTTTATTTGGAGAGCACTTTTAACAGTCACAGTCAGCTTTACAGAAACCCAGATGTAGATTTAGATCCCTAATGAGCAAGCCAGATGTGACTGTGGTAAGGGAAAAATCCATGAAATGACACGAGGAAGAAACCATTAGAGAAACTATTATAAATCATTACAGTATAGGGTTGTAGAAAATTAAGTGAGAATGTAAGACAAACCGATATCATAATGCTATCATTATGTTTTGTTTTTTTAAAGGATCCATAACCATGTACTTTCCCAGATTTTCCAAGCACAGTTTGGTGATTTCTCTGCTCCAAAACTCGTGTTGTAAATTCAGAAAATTACCAAACTCAGAGTCCAATTCCAAGATGTGAAGATGTTCCTGAACACGCTGAGAGATAGACCTACAAAAATCGGCTATATTAAGATGGCGCTAATTGGTACAGGAAAGGCAGTGCTAGACGATGATTTTATCAGGCTCCACAGTCAGGAGAAGCTTCTTATTTTTTTATTTATTTACCAGATCAAATAGAAACTCGATGCCATGCTGATTTTTATTTAAGATAAGACTCGATTCAGCTCCATTTTTCTGTCACGTAAACAGCGGCATTTCTGAGAAGGAAATATGAAGAATACAGGCAGCAGGGAGGATCCGCTTCCATACGTCTGATCATGATAAAAACCCGAGTCTCTCTCTCTCTCTCCCCTTCCTGCTAGATAACTTACAGACAGAGATAATCATATCTGTTCCTGCTTTATACAGCCAAGATGAATATATACACTGTACCGCTAATTAAATTATCTCCTCTGGCTCAGTGTGTGTGTGTGTGTGTGTGTGTGTGTGTGTGTGTGTGTGTTTGTGAGAGAGATTATCTAACCCTGGTGTCACTATTCTGTATAAGTATGCTTAAATAGTGTTAGGAGGTGATCTTGGTAATGTAGGTCTCCAACTGCACCATCTGCTGCTTCTTTGGAGTTATTCATTTTGTCCCGTTTTAACCTGCGTGTTCTGTTTCATTTTATGAAATAACTAGGTTAATGTTTGCTGTGCTGTGTTTTTCGCAGGCCCAAAAAAATGAGCGGGAGTCAATCAGACAGAAGCTGGCACTGGGGAGTTTCTTTGACGATGGACCTGGAATTTATACCAACTGCAGCAAGAGTGGCAAACCGAGCCTGTCCTCACGGTGAGTGTGCATGCATAAAAGCATGGGAGAAATTTTCTAAATTAGTTTTACAAACTACGTTCTATGGAGGCGAAATTACTGTCACCGATTTCATTGTTGCGAATATTATTCAAATGAGTCATGCAAGTGAAGGTCACTTTCTAGTGTGCAGTCTTTTGATTTTACAATCAAATCGCAACACAAAATTTCCCATAAGTCACATAGTAGATGTGAAGTGTGTTTTGGGGACTTCGGCTACAGGAAGGTTCAAATGATGCACATTTATCGGGGTTTTTGTGGCTTTCTCCTCGAGAGCTTAAATCATCTCTCATTCCAGCTGTTACTTAGCAACATCACATGAGGCAGAGAAAATGAGGGAAGAGACCTCATGAAAACTTCCAGTTATTCCACTGTTTACTTCTGAAACATCGTCTTCTGAGCATAATGAATCTTTGTGTGTGTGTGTGTAAGTACTGGAAAACAGGAAGTACTTTCAGAGTTGAGCGTTCACTCTCTAAGAACGAAGGGGAGGACTTCCCCTTCTGTGTGCAGATCCCGGCATAGACGTGCTTCCCAAAAGAGAAGAACACGCACACGCATCTTGGTTATCTAAGTGTGTGAAGGGACAGTATATACTTCCTTGGAATGAATCTGGAGAAGTCATATGAGATGTAGATCATCTACACCACACACACATACACACCTTCATATTCCTGTCAGTCATCAACATATCCAAACATGGAACAGCGCATAAACACAGATGACCCGAACATCAGCACAGCCAATGAAACGTTTCCATCCACCTGATCATTTTAGGCCTTTTATCACTGTTTAACCTGTTTATTTTTCTTTTTTTTTTCTTAACACAGAAACCCGTATTTATATAAAAAAGAAAAAATTACAGTCCTAATTTTGTATATCACAGTGAATTAACAAAACAAGAGCCATACTTTCAGTTTTTTGTTTTTGGTAACAGATCAGAATATAGAATCATACACACATACTCAAGAACCCACACAAAAAAAACAAAACAAAGAACCAAAAGCTAACTAACAAACAAAACAAAACCAACAAACAAACAAGCAAACAAACAAACAAACAAAAATAAATAAATAAATAAGATGTAAAAATATAAATAAACAAACTAAATGAAATCTAATAAGACAAAAGAAAATTGGGGAGGGATGGGGGGGGTTTCCCCTCAATCAGAAGGCAAACACAACAAAGATTTGAAGAAGGTTAAGAAAGGCTGCCACTTCCTGTAGAACTTATCAGAGTTGGCAATCAGAGAGTACCTAATCTTTTCCAATTTTAGAAAAAACATGACATCCCTGAGCCACTGAGTGCTGGAGGGAGGCTTTGCAGATTTCCAATGGAAAAGAAGGCACCGTCTTGCTAACAACAAAGTGAATGCCAAGAGATCTAATTGGTTCGAGGTGTACCTGTTATAATCCTCTGGATACCCAAATATGGGAATATGAGGAATGGGTTTAACAGTAACAGATAGTATTTTAGAAATACTATCAAAATACGTCTGCCAAAAGGAGAATAATGATGGGCAAGAATAGAACATATGAGTTAGGTTGCAGGGAGAGGCGACATTTATCACATCTGTCAGTGACAGTGGGATAAATCTGTGATAGACGTGCTTTGGAGAAATGAATCCTGTGCACTACCTTGAACTGTATCAAAGAGAGCCGAGCACAAGATGAACTTGAGTGGCTCTTGGTAAGGGCAACGTCCCACCAGGTTTCATTTAAGGCCAACCCCAGTTCGCCCTCCCAAGCAACCTTAATTTTAGTAATAGGTGAGCTATCGTAGCATAACAGTTTATTATAAATTTTTGAAATAAGCGATTTCTGAAGGGGGTCGGAAGAGAGGAAATCACCCCATAATTGCCTTGGAGGTGGAGAGGGAAAAGTAGAAAACAATGATTTTGCGCAATGTCTAACTTGGAAATAACGAAAAAGATGGGACTGTGGAAGCTGAAAGTCACTCGACAGAGCTGCAAAGCTACGAAAGGTACCGTCCCTGTAGAGATCTTTGAAGGTTTTGAGACCTTTGTCGTGCCAGACAACAAAAGTAAGGTCAGATAGTGCAGGTTGGAACAAGTGATTCTTCAGTAAGGGGGCTAAGGTGGACACGGAAACAAATTTATAATTCTTCCTGAACTGGTACCAAATTTTTAGAGTCGAACTAACCACTGGGTTATCTGTAAAACCAGAAAAGTTGGCGGGAATAGATGAGGTAAGCAGAGCCATTGGAGAGGACGAGCCACACGCATGTACCTCTAACGTACACCAAAGGGAATGCTCTGGTCTCGACCAAAATAAGATTTTGTGAATATGTGATGCCCAGTAATACAGCTGGAAATTTGGGAGAGACAGGCCAGCATTGAGCTTACATCTCTGAAGCATTGACTTACCTTCCCACACCATAAAAAGTCAGAAATTTCCCGATCAGTAGTCTTAAAAAAAAACGTTTCAGTAACAATAGGGGGAGACATTGGAATAAAAAGAGGAACCTAGGCAGAATATTCATTTTTACCGTGTTAATTCTTCCAATAAGCGACAGAGGTAAAGACCTCCATAGCTGAAGGTCAGTTTTGATTTTAGTTACTAAGAGTTCTGGTTATATTGACTCCTAAATACTTGAAGCCAGAGGGACTCAATTTGAAGGGGATATCAGATTGATTTAATTGTAATGCCAAATTATTAACCGGATAGCACTCACTCTTGGAAATATTAACTTTGTAACCTGAGAAAGAACCAAATCTCTGGAAAAAAGAGAGAATTTCAGGTAAAGAGCGACTTGGGCGGGAAACATACAGTAATAAATCATCCGCATAAAGGGATAGTTTAAATTCCATTCCTAAACGTGATATCCCAGTCAAAGAGGGGGAGGACCTCAGATAAATTGACAAGGGTTCTGTAGCTAATGCAAAAAGTAAAGGAGACAAGGGACAACCCTGTCGAGTGCCACGGGATAAGGTAAAATAAGGTGATTGTATCCCATTGATGGAGATACTAGCTTGCGGGGATGTGTACAGAAGGCGTATCCAAGAAATAAATGTATCACCCAATCCAAATTTACTTAATACTGTTAGCAGGTAGTCCCATTCAACCCTGTCGAACGCTTTTTCAGCGTCGACTGAAATCACTATTTTGGGGGTTGTGGTGGAGTTTTTGGAGTAGATAATGTTCAAAAGGTTGCGGACATTGTAAAACAACTGACGCCCCTTTATAAATCCAGTTTGCTCCTCCGAGACTATGACAGGACGAATTCTTTCCAAGCGACTGGCCAGAGCCTTAGCAAGAATCTTAGCATCCGCATTCATCAGGGATAAAGGTCAATATGAGCTACAAAGATCCGGATCTTTATCAGTTTTTAAAAGCAGACTTATAGAGGCCTGTCGTAAGGTAGGAGGAAGAGAGCCCTCCTGCAGAGACTCCTGATATACAGAGTGCGATAAAGGGAAAAGTTTAGATTTAAATCTTTTGAAAAATTCTACTGAGAATCCATCAGGACCAGGAGCTTTATTGCTGTGCATGCTATTTATGGCTAGGTTGATTTCCTCTAAGGTTAAAGGTGAGTCGAGATCTTTAGCAACCTCCGGGTTAATGACAGGGAAGTTGAGACTGCCTAAAAAAGTATTCATGTCAGAAGTCCCAGATGAACATTCAGACGTATATAAAGAGGAGTAGTATGAGCAAAAGACTGAATTAATGATATTGGGGTCTGTATGGAGTATGCCAGATGCATCTGTTATTTGAGGGATTATGCGCGAAGCTGCCTGACGTCGCAGTTGGTGTGCCAAGAGTCGGCTCGCTCTATCACCATGTTCATAATACGTGGAACATGAACGTAGAAGAAGGCGCTCTGCATCGGCAGTCGTAATGAGGTCAAATTCAGTCTGTAAGTCAAGCCGACCTTTAAGTAAAGCAGGAGAGGGGCCGATGACCAGTTGTCTATCTATTACATCAATTTTATTCAATAGCTCTTGAAGTTTGGCCATACGCCTTTTGTTTAAATGTGCGGAGTAGGAAATTATTTGGCTCCGCAAGAACGCTTTAAGCGACTCCCACAGAAGTGAACAGGAAATAGGATCAGCCTCATTCTGATTGGTGTCAATTGAAGCTGTAATAAATGTATTAAAAGTGTGTTAAACCTCCACGGCTTTGAATATCGGGGTCCAGGGGAAAGATGAATACCCAAAGAAAGTGGTGCGTGGTCAGAAATTACAATAGGGTGATACTTAACCATCGACACCTTGGAAATGAGTTTAGCATCGATGAAAAATAGTCAATTCTAGAAAAGGACTTATGCATCTGCGAAAAGAAAGAATATTCCTTGATCCTGGGATTATAAAATCTCCAAGGATCAATACAACCATCCTTGGCCATGAAATCAGAAAGCGCACTGGACATTAGGGAGGGTGTCGTGGTCTTGGGGGTAGAGCGGTCCAACCTAGGATCAAGAACACAATTTATGTCTCCCCCAACTATAAGGAGAGCGTCATGTAATGATGGGAGGCGCTCAAAGAGCTTATTCATGAAATGTGGGTCATCAAAATTTGGGGCGTAAATATTATCTAATAATGCAGGGACGTGCAACAATAACTTTAGCCTGTAGCGTAGCAATGTCGTCACAACAGGTAGAGAGCGAAGTTTCCACCTCCCCAACTGTATTTTTCAGAACATTCACCTCCAACTGAATATTAGTAATACAGACTGTTAATTCAGTCTTTACGGTCTGTAGCTCGGACTTAATAAAAGTCAGGTTTTCGCCTAAGGCCGCCTGAAGCTCAGCTCTGAAAATGGCCGCCATCTCGTTTCGGAGTGAGACAAGCAGCTCCTCCTTGAAACTGGGGGGGGACAGCGGGCATAACAGCACCCTCGCCTGGGGAAGCGAGATCACTCCGAGGCGAGGATGTAGTGTGTGGAGCAGGCTGCTGTAGCAAAGCAGATGAAACGCTCCCACTTTTAAATTTTGGTGGCATTTTGGACCTCAAAAATTAAAAGTAAAGTGTTAGAAAACACTCCACAACACTACACAAAAAAAATCCACCAAAACTATAGAATTATATTAAATGTAGTTGCAGGAGCCCCGAAAGTTGCGTCTCACGACATCTGTCGCTCAGCCAGAACTCTTCTGTTTATTTTTATAATCAGCAACTGATCTAGAACCAGCACTTTCCATTTTTAATATCTGCTTAAGATTTCTACATTTACATTTATTTACATTTATTCATTTAGCAGACGCTTTTATCCAAAGCGACTTAGAAATGAGTGCACACTCACACACCAATGGTAGCAGAGCTGCCATGCAAGGTGCTAGCTTGCCATCGGGGGCAACTTAGGGTTCAGTGTCTTGCCCAAGGACACTTCGGCATGAGATCATCCGGGCCGGGATTCCACCAACCCCACGATTAGTGGACAACCCGCTCTACCGACTGAGCCACAGCCGCCACAGCCGCCCCAGCTGTGACCCAATAGTTTCTACACACTTTCATAAACTGGTTCTACTTCAGACCTTCTCTGTTGTAGGGTTCTTCATAGAGGCTTCCCTAAAGGGCTAGCTGTAATTTCAAACCTTGGGTTCTTGAGTTGGCTCCAAGTAGAACCCTTTTAGAAAGCGAAGAACCTTTACGTGGGGCGCACGGTGGCTTAGTGGTTAGCACATTCACCTCACACCTTCAGGGTCCCGGGCTCGAGTCCCGCCAGGGCCGTGTGTGCGGAGTTTGCATGTTCTACCCGTGCTGTAGGGGTTTCCTCCGGGTACTCCGGTTTCCTCCCCCAGTCCAAAGACATGTATGTTAGGCTGATTGGCGTGTCTAAAGTGTCTGTAGTGTATGAATGGGTGTGTGTGAGTGTGTATGTGATTGTGCCCTGCGATGGACTGGCACCCTGTCCAGGATGTACCCTGCCCTGTGCCCGATGCCTCCTGGGATAAGCTCCAGGTTTCCCCGTGACGCTGATAAAGTAGTGAGCGGTAGAGGATGGATGGAGAACCTTTACGTCTCCACAGATCCACTTTAGATACCCTTAAATAACACTTTTTGTGGGTGGGACTATCAGCAATGTCGGTTAATACTACAATCTACTACAAACTTCTAGCCTCAGACTAGGAGAAACTGAATCTCGTATCAACTCAGAATTCCTGCTCGGGGACTCGGGGCGGTCTCCTCAACGCCAAGTTCGGCACGTGACGTCAATTCAACATGGATGTTTAAAGCATCAGCAGCAAACATAGTAGCACTTTAAATGGGTTATACTGTATATACACAAGCATTTGCCTTAGATCGACTAACATACAGACATGTCCGCTTGTTAAACCACATGGTTCACTCTTTTGAGGAAAATGTAAATCACTCACCACAGTTATCTGTCTGTCTTGTTCCTAACAAACAGTGGTTGGATAATGATGTAATTTTAAACTCCGGCGTCCCACTTGTGGGTTGTGTCAGTGTGCAGTATAACAACTGATTGTGAATAACACACATCACACAACCAGTTCAAAACTAGCCTGATTTATTCGTACTGTTCGCGCCAAAAGCAACCGTTTTATTTGTCAGTGTGCAAAAAAAACAACAAAACCTTTTAATCTCTCAGAAACTTATGACAAATTTATTTTATGTTGCGAACATCATGAACAAATAGGTACTTTTACTTGTTTTCTAATCACACAGATTTGACTGCTTTGTAAGTTGTTTAACCATTCAATATTTACAGAAGTCTTGTTCTTGCTTTGAAAAACTGTTTTGAGTAGTAAATCAAACAGCTCCTAAACTCATGCTCTAATGAGAAGATGAGATTATAACGTGGGTCTGGTTTCATTCCTCCCATATTTCGACTCATTTATCGATCTGAACTTCATTACCGTTTCCGTTAGTTGTGTCCGTCTTCCGTTGTATGTGTCTTGCTGTGTACGGGTGTGTATGTGCTGTTATTTCGTTATTTTGGGACTACATCTTGATTGTAGCACCGGATAAGTCCAGTATTGATCCCAGACGCTGTCTTTCACACAGGAGTGATAAAATCAGGAGGACTGAGCTGACACTATTGATCATTAATTGGCAAATTCATCCTGGAGGAGAGTGCAGAAGTACAGATTACGTCCTGATCTGAATTGATTGCAGTCATTTCTCCTTTTCATTGATTCTCCTTTGTGGCATTTCTCAGAGCGCTCTATAGAGACAACAACTGTTTTTCATTAGATGTTGTGTCACTTTTTCTGATTTCTGTAATGATAGCGTTGCTCACTGTACTGTCATAACATGATAATAGCCACAAGAACACCCTTGCTTCCTCCTTACACGGGAAATCACAGCTAAAGAACAGACTCTTAAAATATTATGAAACAATCGGAAATTTTATGTCATATATTGTCACCAAATGCATGATGAATCACAGTCATGGAAAACTGATTCTGATGAATTCTTCTCGACTGAGATGTGTGTATGTGTGTGTGTGTGTGTGTGTGTGTGTCTCTCCCCCACAGACTACAGAGTGGTATGAACCTGCAGATCTGCTTTGTTAATGACAGTGGGAGTGACAAAGACAGCGATGCAGATGACAGCAAGACAGAGACCAGTCTAGACACACCTCTGTCCCCTATGGTACACACACACACACACACACACTATGACTCTATAACCACTATAACCTAGATCACTAAGCCGCCCAGTTAAAAACTGACTCAACTCCGCTTAATACAGCTATAATTCTCATAGTTAAAAGGTCTTCAGAAATGGCCTGAGTGAAAATGCCCTGCTTGTCATGTGGTTGTAAAAGCAAAGCTTCCCAGCAGCCATTTTGGTTTAATTTACCATAACGTATGTAACGGTGTGTGTTAAAAAAGGATTTGTACTTCACCTAATCGTAGCTTCATTCACATTTCACCTTTTGAAAACTTGCTGGATTTTCCCAACATCCTGTAAATGAATATTTAATTTATAAAATGACCTATTTGATTCCAAATAATCTTTCAACTGATTTTTGTAAAATATTAAACAAGTTGAAATGATTTTAAACATTACAGATATTATTGTATATATATATATACACAGTGCCTTGCGAAAGTATTCGGCCCCTTTGAACTGTTCGACCTTTTGCCACGTTTGAGGCATCAAACATAAAGATATAAAACTGTAATTTTTTGTGAAGAATCAACAACAGGTGGAACACAATCATGAAGTGGAACAAAA